>WOGP01001672.1:0-18407 GCA_015342065.1 Leptinotarsa undecemlineata | reverse complement strand
TATATTGTGCGATGAACGCGTATGTGCGAATCGACACAATTGATGGCAACGTCAAAAAACTATGTTGGTGTTGCTTTCGTTTCTACTCGCATAGAAATAATAATGGAGGGTGGTACCATCATATCAACACCCACAACACCGTTTCTCTTATGGAGATGGGTCAGAATTAGTGTGATGCTTGCGAGAGACCCCTAAGTAACTTCACCCGAGTGTCGACTTGCATAATATGCAATAATGTCAATCCAGTGACAATGGACCTATTGGTCAAAAAAACAACAGCCCTTTTCACAGAAATCAAGAACCGTTGTCCTTCAATAGAAACTAAGTGAAGCCTTCACGTTTGAATATAGCGAATGGAGTGAGATGCTATTTCATTGTACCAAATTACACAACGATGGTATTTTGATCAAAAATTAATATTTTCATTTCTTTCAGGATTGAGATTCATAATAATACTCCGTATAAAATTTCATTCAGGGGGAATTAGCCTTGAAACAAGGATTACTGTAAAAAAATTCAAAAAGGAAGAATATACGAATATTCGTTGAGTTAGGGTATCGCCTTATCAAAAGTTTTGGATAATGTCTGATGTATGAAGTTGAATACGTTTTGAAGAAATGAAAGAATTAACGACAGAATCGTGATAAAAAATTGTTTTCTTGGATAGTGCTAGTTATTTTGAATGGAACGCTATATGATTTTCATGTATGATATACCACTGAATTATGATTTCATCGCTTCATCAATATTTGCAATGAAAGAGACAGGTTCTCATTTGAAAAAAGTTGATGATGACATGAAACGTTCAAATAAAGAATGATTGTTACATAGTTATAATACGTTTTGAATAAAATAAAACTTTCGTTTTCCATTTTTGTATATTTTCTGAAATAACAATTCCTTCCGTAAATAAACAGCATTTTCGTTTTCCCTGTATAACTGGAGAACGGCCAAAGTCCTTATGGATTTTCTTTGATCATTGTACTATTTCCTACAATAGTTACTTTTTTTTAATCTATCGTCTTCATATCCTTAACGATTTAGAATATACCAATGTTACCATATGATAAAAGCGCCCTGTATTTTATTTTTAAATAGGTCTACCAAAAGTCCACAATGACATATCTGACTATTTCTTGAAGAACGCTTACCATATTCATGATAAAGTTGAAATACCACATATAATGTGGTACCTAATAAACGCAAAGTCATCCGCATGAATCACACATTATATGTGGTACCTAATTGGAACACCGATACTTCAGTTCAATGCAAGGAGTAGGCAAATGGAGACCTTAGAGAAAACTCATAACGAGACCTGGGGAGTAGGCAGTCACATCAATTTCTTGAAATGGCTCCAAAATGGGAGCCACTGATGAATTATTATACTAATTTTTACACATAAATGAAAATATTTCAATTTCAATGATTATCTCCTTTATTCAAATCAATAAATTTTTGGATGGGTAAAACTAGTACTAAAATTTTCATACTTCAGTTTCTCTGAAAGTTGACATGACTCATCTAGGGAGATTCTAGTACTCTTAGTACAAAAGCATTTTATGCTTAATATGCTTTTTTACTAAGAGTGTATTTTTTATATTTGAATTCAATTCATACTGGTAATAATTCATCTATGTTAAAAAAAACGATATGTTTCTGCCACATTTTATACTCGAAATAATAAACGGAATCAGAATTTCAGTGACATTACTGGTTATTCCTGAAATCATTGCATCCAGAGTTTTCTGAGAAAAAACTTCAAAAGTTTGAGGGATGAACCTTCGAGGTGAATAAATAACTGACATTTGAAAAAGTATGTTCAATGCGACTTCTATCAGAATTTCCTTGGTCCATATATAATTTTTGATTGAATATATCTAATACATACCTATGAACCAAAGATATTCCATATTGCCTTTCGTTTGAGGCCAAGCAAATGCTGTCAGTGATTCATCAATCCAAGTAAAAAACCATGGTGGATAAAGAGCATTTTCTTCGTTCAGTAGCATCAACCTCAAAAGAGAAATTATTATTTTTAGTCATGGTTCAAATGATGATGGGAAAAGAAAACGATGACATTTGGACATCTGATCACCTTTTCAACTGCACATTTGTTATAATCAATATAAAAATGATTTCATAATTCTAATAAGGAAATACTCAATATTCAGACTGGAGTATGCTAAGCTAATACATGTACATAAATATTGTCAAATGATTTGATACTATTAGGTATCCTCTTCTTTCAGAATCTTTGAAAGAAATTGGAGTCAGAGGTGAATGTCTCAAAATGGTTCAAAATTACAGTGGGTAAAATGGTTTGTGCTGAGAACATGCTTATCGAATGCGGAGTACCATAGGGAACCATTCTAGGCCCAATACTCTTTTCCATCTATATAAATAATTTATTTGGGAACTGGAAAAATAACGAGTTTTGCAGATGACACTGCAATATTTCATGAAGAAGCTAGTTGCCATGAATTGAAAACCAAAGTTAAAAATTATATGTCCCCATTAAGCAATGATTTGACCGAAACTTATCAACTACTGACCTAGGGAAAACTGAGTATACAACATACATATGCAAGAAATTAACATCACCAACTTCAATTCAATAGAAATGGAGGTCCAGGAAATAATTCATCATACTCTACCAGCAAACAAGTTTAATATTTGCTAGTTATGATTGATGCACATTTGAGATGGTGAATGACAATGTTTCATGATGAATTTCATTAATTCGGACTTTCATTGTCGATATTATATAAAATGATTTGAAATCCCTTAAAGAAGTAATAAAAAAATAAGAATTTCAAATGAATAGCTGAAAATAGCAATTATATTAAGGTGATGACTGTATCATTCGAAGAAGATTGTGGATAGTAATAATCGAAACGTCGTGAAGTAACTTGGCTTGAAATTTCTTAACTTTATTTGTTTTTCATTTTTTGTTTAATTGTTCTATTTTTAGTTGTATTTGATAGTGTCAACGAACGCACTGTTCGAAGTTGGTTTGCGATTACACAACAAAAACAAACTACAATATCGAATGGATTTCTCAACAGTTTGATGGCTAACTACTACAAATCAGAAATTATGAAACATACTTTTGAATATCATC
The DNA here is from genome assembly GCA_015342065.1 of Leptinotarsa undecemlineata. Taxonomy (NCBI): domain Eukaryota; kingdom Metazoa; phylum Arthropoda; class Insecta; order Coleoptera; family Chrysomelidae; genus Leptinotarsa; species Leptinotarsa undecemlineata. The sequence goes on along the minus strand of WOGP01001672.1, from coordinate 15,283 downwards.
AAAATAGACTCACCGATATTCTGTTTCATTTTTAACTTCGATCAATTTCAATTTCATTTCATAGTCCAACGTCATTTTCAATGAAAGTTTCGATGGGAAGCGTATAGTAAGTGCTATTGTTCGCTACAGACTGCTTATTTATTTGTCAATAGAATAGAAGTACTATAAATATTGTATTTATTTATACTGAATCGGACGTAATCTAGGTGACGCTAACATTTATTTCTGCCAAATCAGAGTGAGAGTATTGATTTTGAAACGAGAGCACGAGTTGAAAATATTATTCTCCACTCGATATTTTAAACATTAACATTTATTTTGAAAATAATTTTAGACTTTGTGGATATATTTTGAAGTAAACTATATTAGTTTGTTATAATCAAGTGCATCAACTTTTATTGACCTTTCAATATGAAAAAAATAGTCTAACTTGAAATTTGTCTTCTTGAAAAAACGATTTTTTTTAAATCCCCTTATGATTTTCTTTCTAACAAAACGTTACCTATTTCGAGACACAATATGAAAATCAATTTATCGACAGAAGAGGAATTGCAGATAGTGTTCTTATACATTGAGTCAAAGTCCTTTTTGTTGAGAAAAATAGAGATTGACCTTTCAGGAGATTTTCATTATTCCAAAATTGAAAAGATGTAACGGAGAAGTTCACACAGTTGTAAGAAGTCATAATTAGGTTTAGTTCACTCCGAAAAGTATTATTATAAATTATAAAAATTTTATTGTATAAAAACCAAAACATTGTTGTCAAGGTTGTGATTCTATATATTTTATCTTCATTTTTTCTCATCTGTTGAGTAAAATTTCCAAACGCCACTGCAAGAGAGAGATTAATGCTAAAATGTCAGTCATTTTTGGGAATTATTTTTTCATTTGATCAATACTATAGGTTGCTTCTAGTACATTATCCTACATCATTATCATTTCTTTTTTTCAATAGAACTGTTTAACAGGATTTTTTTTTAATTTTCAGTTCTTTTTTAAGTTTTAGGTTGCTAGTTTTGTCACTCAACTTTTTTCATTCAGTTTAGTTCATTAAGTGCTTCAGTATTACAAGGTTCATTTTCCGATAATTTGTTGTAATCTTGTGTTTACAATGATACAGATTTCATTAAATTGCATTATTATCAAAACTAAATGTGTGTACCAAATATCAGATCCATCTGTCAACAGAAAAGGGTCAAACTTCAATTACTAAATATGACTGAAATAAATAGAGTAAGCTGAATATAAAACCTTTCAATGAAAAATAATAGCAGCCTAGAAATAATCAGTTGATGTAGAAAATCTTGTGCTTACAACTAGAAACTGAAATGAAGTCGATAGAAGGAAGGGCGAATGAAATGGCGTGAATTTCGGGGAAAAAATTGGTTTTTATTGGTTGAAATGAAACCAGACCTTCCATTAAAAAAAAACGATACCATAATGATAGATAATATGAAAGTCTACAACTGTTGTGAAATCCATTTCTCCACGTAACCTTGAATGTTCTGATAATACTGGAAAAACCAGTTTGATAGTTTTTCATTTTTGTAGAAGACAAAAATTATATGTATTTGTCAATATTGTTCCTGAATTCACCTATTCGTGTTTTGAATAGAAATATTCAGTGAAACAATTTATGTCATGTTAAAACTGAGATGTTCCTCATTTTCAGCCTAAAGTATCCATGTTCTGAGAACAATTGCTTCGAAAATTAACGGTGTTTTTTTTTTGGTAAACTACCCACCTGAAATGATATGAAAATATCTGAACTGAATAATAGTAAATGTTTATGAGTATTTTTTGCCTGGAATTGTTTTATCTTGTATGAAAAAAAAATGTCTAGTTTCGATAGAAGTTGCGGAAAACCATATTTTCGATTATGGATCAGATCGTCAGGTGTAGTTTGTGGAATCAATATGGATCTTCATTGAGTAACGGCCAAGTCAATCAGAAAACTATTTTCTTACCCTATAAGTTGACTGCATATCATCCTTTCTAGCTTAAATCGACTACTGAGTACGTCAACTCTCACGAAATAATGACAATGTCTCATTATCCTTTCTGATAATAATCATTATTGATTATTATTTACTTCTAATTTTTCCTGGCTCTTGAATTGCCCTGGTACCTCATGCCACTCGAACAGAGAAAGTTCTCTATACTTATGCACTTCTTATTATATTTTCATCATACCTTCTTTATAGGGTCAGTTCAATTCACTTATTGACATCATCAATGATCTGAAATATAATTTTGAATGTGATTTTTGTAATACACACGTTACCCTATTTTTAACACAGCATGTAAATATCATGAATTTCTCCAATTCTCCAAAACTGAGCATTGCAGTTGAAACCTGATGCCCTCTCATTTGTTCAAGGACACACCTTCATCATTTTTGTGGACAAATCAAACCAAATGAACCATTTTTTATAATATCCTAATAGTTTTATTTTCTCACACATAAACGCTACATGGATGTAATTTTTTTAAATTTTTATTTTAATTGCCTGAAAAATCATCATAATCATTTGCATCATTCATGTGATATTGGAAATTGTAATAAATTCCCAATTTTCAACACAAACAATATTTGTAAAAAAATTCGAAAGAAATATTTTTTCCTAGCATAAAAAACAATAATTTTTGCTAGTAAATATTAATTTTGAAAAATATTTTTTCAATTATAATAGATGTTTATTTGTATCCTGAAAAATATATTTCTTCAATTCCATATTGGTTTGTGTAATGAACGACTTGTTATGAACAAATAACTTTCCTTCATTTTAAAAAATTTATAGAAATAACCAAGCATCAGTTCTGTGATGGAATCGGCCAATACTTGATAAAAATCCATCCTATAGCAACACTATATTGTGAGATTTTCACCATACAGTAAGGACACGCCTGAAGAAGTTATTGTATAGCAAAACACATTTTTGGTGAAACTGTTAAGTGAAAATCTCGCAATGAAGTATTTTTTAAATATGTATTAGTCCGTAGGAAAACAATGGAAAAAGTTTATTATCAATGTGTGAAACTATATCTGTTCATAACAGACGAAAAATTTTATTATAAAATATTTTTTTTGAATACGAAAAAGTTGTAGGAATCATTTTTTCACACTGATATTGGCGACAAAAAAAGGTAATCAACAAATGATTTTGATTGAAAATGAAAAAAGTTATAAATATTTTCGTTCCTGAAAATATTATTTACTTGTTAAAATTAAAAAATAAAAACTCATAATATATTGTGTTTCACTGAATGATATCCGAGTCGAATCAATTGTTTTTACTATAATTCTCACAGCTCAACTGAAATTATAAATATTACTGCTGCAGTTCCAGTGGATCAAAAGTTTTCTTTGTCAATTTTTAGCTGTTGAGCAGAATTTTGTACAGTATTTGAGATAAGTTGAAAGTGGTATATTTTCTGTAAAGATTAATTTTTGAGAAAGAAAGGCGTTTGGGAAAAGTGATTTTTGTATAATTCAATGTACATCTTATGAAATTAATTGTTTCGAAGGTACTTTTTCTATTCAATTCAATGTTTATATGAAAGTTAGTTGTTTCGGGATTCTTTTTCCAGTTTGTTTTTCTGTGTACATGATCCACACATCTTTGTAAAGAGTCCATTTTGAAAAGTATTGCTGATACGAATTGATACGTATTGTATCAATACGTATCCGCATTGAGCATATCTTGTAATCATATCAATTTTGATGTATTTGAACTTGAAATAATAAAAGAAGGAATTGTGTTTTCTTGCACGTTGAAACATCTCTCAATTCATGTATTTTCTTGAATGAATTTGAATAATTTCATAAAGATTTTCCATTTTTGACAGTATTGTTACTTTGTAATGTTTATATGTCCAAGAATTCACCTCACTTCTTTTTATAATGAACTCGCCTAACTGCACATCTGATATATAATAAAATTGAAAGTCAGATTATCTACAAATAATGGACTCGTTCAATATGAATAGAAATTATGTCATTTTAAATGTGAATTTCGAAAGAAATACAACACAAAATGAATGTCTGAGTATTGATATTAACTCTAGAACTGCTATGGATTTTGACACAAAATTACATGAACGTATTCAACGAAAGTCATTTTTTGTGGAGGAAAATCAGTTTTTCATCAACCTTTTTTGGGTATTTGTTACCTTCCACAGTCTGAACAAAGGAAAGATATTGCATGAAAACACTGCTTCAATGCAGATCATATATATGAATGAGAATTTTTGGTACGACCGCAATTTTTTTGCATATCAAACAGAGAAAAAATTGAGAAAAATACTAACCTTAATTTCGTACGATTCCAAATGAAACCACAGGATTCGGTTTCTGAATGTCCATCAACCCTTTGAACACAACAGCGTATTGTTCTAATTTAAATCCTTCCAAATGAGAGATACTTTTCCGCCACATGGTGAGGCCAAAATCCAAAACACCGCCTCAACAAATTCAAGTCTCCCAATTTTGGCTGCCTATTTCTTCTGCGACCTTTGATAATTGGGTTTCTCTCCACTATCGAACTAGTATTAAATTTTTGTAAATCTATCTGCGATAAAACAAAAATAAAATAGTTCATGTCTTGAATTACAAATTATACAAACACCATCTCAAACAAACGACGACAAGCAAAACAGTTGACTGAAATCAATCAAATATAATTATAATTACAAATTATACAAACACCATCTCAAACAAACGACGACAAGAAAAACAGTTGACTGAAATCAATCAAATATAATAAATTTTTTTGGAAATCAAATGATAATTAAACAATTTTCACCAACTTTGAATCAAATTACATCCAAATAAATTCATCTAAGGAAAATATCAAATCTGAATACACCTACTTTCAAATAGAATCTTATTAATGGTATCATTTTCAACTGATATAACTAACTCATTCCACCACGCAGGACGTATTTATAGTAAAAATAAGTGTTTACATATTCTAAAATGAAGTCAAGAAAATAAAAAGTCTTTGTTTCGTCGTTTTGAGAACTGCGTATTTCCAGATTCAGCATTGATCCATATCCCCTTGGGAATGGATAGAAAAATAAGTGATGACATATTCTAAAATGGAACAAAGAAACTAAAGAGTATTTGTTTCGTCGTTTTGAGGCGTATTGTCGGATGTAGATTCAGCATTGACATTGATCCATGTCACCTTGGGTATGAATAGAAAAGGTCAATAAACAACATACAGCACATAAGATCTGCTTTCTTTTTCTTTTTATTTGATGTTACATGTGATGATGCGACTCTTAGTAGTCAATTTAATCAGTATTTGTGGATTTCAGAATGAGAATTTGTAATACACGGGTACATTGAAACTGTCACCTTCAACATGACGAACGGGTTTTAAGACTAAACATCAACTAAATAACTAAAATCGAATATACATTTTGTTACATACGATTATAATGAGACTGTATCTCACATCGGTAACAAGTTGTATTCACAGAAATAACTCCACATGAGAAATATCGATATCTATCAAATAGAAAATCTAGAGATTTTCAATAAGCTGGAGTTTTAATACATGTTCAAAAACTTGAGAACAATATGGCAGTAATATAGAGGCCTGTGATCGTATTATATTTAGTATTCACTTCAACAACATTTTTAAACTAATCCTTGTTTGGTGAGTTTTGGTTTCTATGGGATAGTTGATGGACAACATTTCCAAAGCATATTTTGTAATAGTTGCATTCCGAAATATCATCAAATATTGATGAACAATATTCAGTGAAGAGATTTTCGAATGGATTTATGATACATATATAATTTCCAAAACTAAAGTTGTCACAACTTAGAATCCGTATACGAGCTTCATAAATACCAATGTTTTGAAAGTATTTTTTCGTGTAATTCAATGATGATATGAAATTAGCTGTTCGGAAAGGGCGTATTCTTTCAGTTTGTGTCTGAAAGTTACTTCTTTGAATGATCTACACATCTTTGAATAGACTTAATTTCTTTGAGAAAGATTGCTTCCTTTCTATTTTGGAAAATTCCCACTTTTTTGTATGAAGATGAAGAAGTAGAAAGCCAAAACCTTTCTTTCTCCAGAATTGAGCTATCCTTAAAATACATAATACGTACTGTCATCGATAACATGAGTAGAATAAACTCATTCGTGACATAAAGTCGTAAATTAATAAATGAATTAAGTGCTTTCTCTTATAATGTTATTCACATTTGGTGCTGACGAGCCGATAAAGCAAGTGTCTTACGGCGAAACATCAGATGTCCACCAGTCAGGATAACGGTGTTTCTGTAAGTGAAATTTGACCTCTTTCAATCTTTTGAATTATGTCTGATTCAATTTCATAACGGATGTTATGGAATTTTACGTTGGCTTGAAAAACTAACTGAATGTTGATTATTTCAAATGGAACACCTTGTGTATCATCACAAATTCAGAAAACTTTCAAAATTTGCTTTCTTTCTATATATATCATGCGTATATCTAACTAGCCAATTTCGAACTAATAAACATTCATTTGTGAAAAGGTCTTTTCAGAACGGTATTTTCATTCGGTATTTTGTAAGCAGACCATATATACTATTTGACAGTAACGTTGTGACATTCTTTCAATAATATTGACATTTTATTCACTTCGGAAGTTTCAAATACCTCCAAAACGATAGAATTAACCTATTCAAACGAAGTTTTTATGAATTTGTTTGTATGAGTTCATCTTATGTGAAAGTTAATTACTTTACAGGGAAGCATAAAAACTAATTATTTCAGTATGATTTATCGGTATGATTTCATTATTATATTTCTGTCTGCTGTTTCCGTAGTACCTACTGTATAATGTAACTTTAAAAACATTAAATTAATAAATAAGATAATCACATAATAAGACTTTTTTTCGGTTTTAAATTGGAACTTAATTTGACACACGACTTTCTGCATATCAACATAGGAGTCTTCGCAATTAATGTTTGAACCTAAATTCACCATACAACATTCTGCATTTAGGCACATATCTTTCCGCTCTTGATTTGTGAGATAATTATAAAACCAAGGAGAATTCAAAACCATATTCAAACATCCAAATAAACTGATAAAAAAATATTAGACTTCCAAAATTTATAAAAACTTTCATTAAAAATTTTGTACAAAGAAAGTGAAAAATTATACAATTGATTCAATAAACGTTGAAAAAGATATAATTTAAGTTTCGACGTATTTTCAGCTTAAGTATCAGAAACGTGAGAGTTTCTGATGTTTCTGATGAGGAAGTTAGAAATGATTTGAAACTATTGAATCATAAATCTTCAAAATGATCAGATTCATTGGGTAATAATGTGAGGGCACATTGTTTCTGAGCAATTGCTGTGACGGAGATTATCATAAAAAATGACAATCTTCTTCAAGGCAAGTTTTCAGGCCTTGCAGGTCCTTAAACTTCCGTTCAACACGTGTGAGTAACCTACCCTCTTTGTTGTCCATCAAAGTTATATTCTACATACGACTTTTTGCAGAAAAAAAATCTGCTGCACAACATACGACTATTTCACATTTAACCACAGTAGATCAGCTGATGACATACAATATATTTATAGCAGTTGCAGACTGCAAAATGTCACCTTTATCACAAATAAAATCAAAATAGACAATTTTTACATACGACCTTCTGCACTACCAGTAACGATGTAGAATGTTCAAGGAATGGTATCCAAATCTACCGCAAATGACCCTCAAGAATGTTATGCGAGCTTGAGACTATCTCAATATGTTTGGGTGCATTTCAAAAATACATGATAAAACTTAAAAATGGAAAGATCGATATGAATAGTTGTGAAAAAGTGAAATAATCATCTGGAATATTTCAAAATTTGTTCGAATCGCTGGCCGTTTACCTCCAAGTACGCGAGTACCTCCACGGAGGGAATCCCAAGAAGGTTGAAGAAGCTGCGCAGCGACAGTAATGGACGGATGTACCAACAACACCCTCACAATACGACTGACAATCTGCTAGTGCAGTCATTGGTGAAGACGAAATAGGATGGGCTATATCGGGCTTTTCCCCTTTCAAGTCACCAGGACCTGACGGTATAAGACCAGCCCTACTTCAGTGGGGACTGGACACTCTTATGCCTCACCTGGTTGGAATATTCAGAGCCTCTCTAGCTCTGAGGTATATTCCCAGTAAGTGGAGAGAAGTAAGAGTAGCATTTATATCCAAACCAGGTAGGATGGACAACACCCTACCAAAAACATTCCTACCAATTAGTCTCACATCGTTTTTCTTAAAAACCATGGAGAGAGTATGTGAGCTGTGTTCACAACCCACTTCATCCAAATCAGCATGCATATACTCCAGGAAGGTCTACTGATTCGGCCCTTCACCATGTGGTTGGCAGAATCGAGAGATCATTGGACAAATAATCCACTCTGGGTATATTCATAGATATTGAGGGAGCGTTTGATTAAATAACCTTTCCAACAATTACCCAGCCACTACAGTCCAGGAATGTACTCCTGTTAGTAGGAGAATGGATACTCCAGATGCTCTCTAGTAGAGCAATAAGTATTAATGTAGAAGACATCTTAGTGAAAGGACTGACTGGTCATGAGGGGATGTCCACAGGGAGAGGTATTGTCACTCCTTCTCTGGAACACAGTTCTGGATACCCTAATTAATCACCTTAACAAAAATGGATTCCACACAATTGCATACGCAGATGACGTAGTTATCTTGCAGACCGGTAAATTTGTAAACACATTGTGCGATAGAGCACATGAAGGGCTCAAATTAATTGAAACATGGTATGAGGAACACCCACTGTCGATCAATCCCAAGAAGACTGAAATGGTCCTTTTCACCAGAAAAAGAAGTTTAACGGGCTTAAAACTTCGCGAAATCTTCAAAAGCAAACTAAACTTCTCTGAAGAGGTGAAACACCTTGGTATTATCCTCGACAAGAAGCTAACATGGAATTCTCATCTACAGAGTAGAGCAAAAATAGCATACGTAGCTTATCAGCAATGTCGGAGGACAGTGGGACGCGCATGGGGTCTTTCACCCCGTGTGGTCACCTGGATCTACACTGCAATAATAAGACCTATGACGAATGGAGCCATTGCATGGGGACCGAAAGTTCTACAAGCAACGGTCATCCAGAAATTATATCAAATACAGCGACTGGCTTGTTTAAACATCACAAGAGCTATGAGAACAACACCAACCGCGGCAATGGAATTAATCACGGGTCTGACCCCTCTGGATCTGTACGTTAAGGAGTTGCGTTAACGGCCATGGTACGATTGCGCACGGCTGGTGTAAACCTCGAAGTAGGAATGGGTGAATTGAGGCTGGGCCTATGCAAATGCAAAACGGATTTATACAGACGGTACAAAAACCAAAGAAGGCTCAGAATGTGGAGTGAATTCCAGATCACTAAGCCTAAGGATTAAGTGGGAAATGGGAAGAAATACCAGCGTAGTCCAAACAGAATTGGCTGGTATCGCCACAAAAGAAATAACCAAGAAAGGAATTTCTGGCAAAAACATAACAATCTGCACTGATAGCAGACAGGCACTATTAGCCTTGAACAGACAGCGTATTGCCTCTGGGCTAGTGCTAGAGTACCACCAAGATTTAGCCAAAGCCTCGGTAGATAATAACATTATTCTGAGGTGGGTTAAAGGGCACGACACGAGTAAAGGTAATCGCATTGCCAATTCTTCAGCCAAGGAAGCGGCTGTACTAAGAATTTTAGGACCCAGTGGCACCTATGGCCTGATGACTTCGACAATTGCGGAACTAGTCAAATGTTACACCCATGCTCATTCCTTGAAGAGATGGGATGGAATCAAAGGATGTAATCTTGCCAGGATTACCTTGGGCGACCCTGGGAAGCTGGCGCCGAAGAAATATTTGGCGATGACCAGGAAAAATATCCGCCTAATAGTAGCATTTCTGACTGGCCACTGTCAACTAAGGACACAACTCCATAATATGGGGCTAGTGGACACACCTGTATGCAGGATGTGTGAACGGGAATATGAGACTATCAGGCATGTCTTGTGCGAGTGCCCGGAGTTATCGTCAATAAGAAAGTGAGTTTTCGGTGAGTCTTGGTCTACACCTGCCGATATAAAGGAGATGTCTCCCATTGACCAATCCACCTTCCTGGAAAGGACAGGATGGACAATGACCTAGTAGGAAAACTTCTAGGGAGGATGTACAATGACTCACATGTGGCCTGAGTGCTGTGGGCTTACATTCACCCTCCCTACTCTACATATGCAGAAATTGGAAGTAACTTCATATTGTTCCTGGCCAAAAAACTGTACACAACTAAGCAACTTTTGATTCTGTATGAAGCTCAGATCAGACCTTCTTTGGATTATTATTCTCATGTATGGAGCTCCATCCTGAGCTTACCCTGAAGATAATGTCACGGGAAGTTTTCAAGTGACTTCAAATGATTCTACCAAGAACGGTAGATATCAGAAATACGTGATGGCTGTGGCTGCTTATCGTTTTTAGGTTCAACTGAGTACAATTCGGACTTCACTGTTCAAGAACTCTTTCATTTGGAGAACTGCGTTTATGTGAAATAAACTTTCTGAGAAAGTTTATCCAAATGGATTTAATCTTCAGCGATTCAAATCCAATGTGAGTCGCTACTTTCGCACAGGCACCAATCTTAGAGCACCTTAAGGATTTTCCTATAGTGCTTATAAAAATCTGCTTGGTCTTCTTTGATGATATATAAAAGACCATTCATTTCATTTTCTCCTTACTTTGGTTACTAATTTTTTCTACTTCCTTTAAGTAGTTTTTTTCACTCCTGAATACTAAATTGTAATGCAAACTTTTTGGTAGTTATTCCTCAAGAAATTCACTCTATACCGAAATAAAATCAAATATAATATATATTCATTTTCAATTAAACAACATCGGCGTACGTTCCGGCTATTTTGTCTTTAGAGAGAGAGGACATTGGCAGATCAAGATGTGGTGCTGCAGGTTTTTCCAGGTTTTCCTGCAGCTGAAAAATCAAATACGCCACTGGATTCAATGAAGTCGCCCAAGAGCGAAAATTAATTTTTGTTGTTGTTTTATAATTTCATGATTTGTAACGTATTCAAAAAACACTTTATTGTGTGAATTTCAATAAACAATTTCACAAAAACGCAACACGTGTTTCGCCATACAATGGCTTCTTCTTTGAATACGTTAGTTATGGATTTTCATCAAGTATTGACCAATTCCATCATATATTTCATGATTTGTATTTTGGAAGTGGAATTTCGAATTTATGAGTTTTGAAAATTTGCTTGGAAGTAAACTTTTTGAAATTATGAGATTGCACGGACTTTCATCGACCGAACTTGATTCATACATAAATATCATTTTTCAAAAAACCCTTTTCCCAAACATCAGAACTGTAATACTCTTCTGGACGAGCGTTTCACTAACCAAGATGACGTCTTCAGGAGATGAAGTGAAACAATGATAAATTATTTTCCGAAAAAGAGAGCGATAATTTAATTCCAAAAAATTCAGTTTTGAAATCCAAATTTTAGGGTCTGCTTGTGAAAGGGCACTAATTCATGTTGATTTTCATCGGTTAAATAAATATAGTGCATTTCATCTATGTAAAACTTTGTGAACTGTTAAGCCTTCAACTCTTCCACCGTTTTCATAAATTGAGTAGAATCATCACCAAAATATTTTTGACTAATAAATTGTAAACCTGAAGATAACAAAATGACTAAATTGTTTCATTAGAAATGAATGATATCCATCTTCATTTCGATATAGTTCTAACCTATTGTTATTATTTGTTATTGTTATTATTTCAAATACAATAATTTGTGGTAGTTTCTATTTCGTGAGGAACATATTAGTCCAACAATTTTTTCGGGCAGTTGCCCGAAAGAATAGTTTGCCAGTTTAACTGTAAGAATCGATAACGTTTCTTTTTAAATGAGTTTTTTTGTATATTTTCCAGAGCCTTTTCTTTTTCATTTACTGATTTTGCCGTTAATTTCTCATTGATATAGTGGTACTCAAAACTTTGTAATATTGTATACAAAAATGTCCCCTTACTTTTCGCAAACTTCTTAACATTCTTTTTCATAAATACAATATATCAATTTCTTCAAGAACTATGAGATAATTTTTCGTACAAAGTTAGATAAATAGAAAGCCAAAACCTTTCTTTCCCAAAAATGTATCTCTCTTAAAAAATATAACCCTTTCAATTTAAACAAGAATCCTATGGCTGGGATTTAGTCGAATAAGCGAATGAATGTCATTACGTAGTGTCATCGATGACATGATTTCTTTCTCATAATGTATTCAAGAAATTTTATCTCTTTCATTTACTGTATTGTAATGATATGAAAGATATTTGTCATGTCATAAAGTATTTGTTCTTTCTACATATTTCTTTGGGACTGTTATTGCTTTTATCTGATATATCGTTGCCAGACAAAGAAACATCATGAAGTTTGAGAGATATATGATATATGATTTGTTAGTGGTTAAAAACGAAAATGTGAAAATAATACAAAAACAAAATTAACTTCAAATGAGGATAAATCAAGATGTGGTTTCTTCATTTATACAATTAGTTTAAAACGACTCCTCTCGTTAGATCAGTAAAACGACTAATTGATTGATTTCAAAAAATTACGTATTCTGACTGGACTGAAAATAAAATTTTCAGTATATATCTGAAAGCTTCGGAATATTATGAATACTCTTTCAACCCGAGCAATTGATAATGATTGTGGTTAGAGGCTAATTAAGGAAAACTCAGAATCTCCACCACAAAATTTCGTAATCAATATAATTTTCAATCAATTGTCATTGTCATTAATTATATTTTTTATATTTTTTATTATTTCGATTTATTATTTCGAAATACAAAACTAAACAATTTCAGAAAATATATGTGCATTCTCAAATAATTGAACATTCGAAGAATATATTCCTTTTTTTTTAATAATCTTTTAATAAATAATTTTTTAATAATCTCTCTCATTCAGCCATCGCGATACCATTAATGTTGATGAAAACGATCAACTTTGCCTTGAATTTCGATTCGGACATCCTTGTTTTTTGATTCTGGGCGATTCAAACGTCTTCCAATGCATCGATTGCCGCTTTGTTTCAACATCGTATTAAAAATTCCACGTTTTGTCGAAAGTGATAATGTTTTTCATCAGTCCGGGATCTGCACGCACAATTTGATTGATTTTGATCACTGTTTCTGGAGTCGAAACAGTGACAGAGCGACCTGGGCGCTGGTCATCTTCAGTGCTCTCTCGGCCCTCACTGAAGCGCTTACACTACTCAAACTCATGCGCACAAGATAGAGAATTGTCTCCATAGGCCTCTTGCAACAATTTATTGCACTCAGTCGGAGATTTTTTTAATTTAACGAGAAATTTCAGATTGATACGTTGCTCCTGTTTTTCGTCATACATATTTTTCGGCACAAGAAAAAAAATGTTCGTTTCAAACCGCTACTACACAAATACTATAATGGTGACGAAAACATGTTCTGGTACGTGAATAGAGAAGATTTTCTATTCACCCGTTTTTTTCCCCACCCGTCTAGGACGCCCTCTGGGCGCTCAGTCTCGTTATTTAATAGCCGGACTTCGTAATAGAATTTGGCAGGCATCTCTAGTATGAAATGAATCTCTTGAGAACACTCACCAGAACAAAAATGATGTCATCTCCTGATGATGCTTATTTATTTAGCCAAACTTGCTTTGGGAGACAACATTTTTGCCTTGGTAGATTCACTTGAAAAATACAACCTGTATATACTCAAACTCTTCCAAATAACGCTGCGTCAGTTGCTTTTGATTTCACGCTATAAAATTCAGGACACAAAAGGATTTCGCATTCTGCCCGTCTCCGAAAATGAAAATTAATTCACTTCTTAATTTCATTGTCTCGTTGAATAAATGATGATCTGTCTCGACGGAGTTCTCTTCTTCTGTTCTTCCATTTGTCATTATGCAGTAACTGCATGTTTGGCAACCCCGAGGCATTTTTGTCTCAACTTTTTTTCATCCTGAATTCTCACAATGAACAAATTCAATTTCATCATGCCCTCCCCTGTTTGATGTCTTTGTTAATTACGATAGACAAATATTGACCAAAGGTCGTTTTGTTCCTTTTTGAGTGTTTTTCTAGAGAGAAAATTAGACACTCGCTGAGGAAAACTAGAGAACATACGCAAAGCTCACCTTTTTCAACTATTGATCTATTGTTTGGTTTGAGTTCATAATACTGAGACCGGTTTATCGACTCGTTAATCTCCGTAGTTTTTTTTCAAAAATCAATTTTTCAGGAAATGCAAACTAAAATAAGAATAAATGAAAACATTTTTCAAAAACTCATGAATTTTTTTTGAATTTCACAAAAAGTATGAGGAAGAAATGAGTTAACCAGTCTTGAACTTTCAACCAAGTTCAATGCTAGAACGAAAAATGTCGATATTTATGTTGAAAAAGAACCCTTTCTCGCTCATTTTCAACCTCTCAGTAAGGGTGAGTTTTATTTGTGAATTTTGAACACTACCTAATTTGACATTTTATTTCGAGAAATTTAACGAAGGTTTCAACGTGAAATATAATAATGAATATTGCTATATAGTACACTATTTTTTGCCTGCAACTTCAGTTGTTGGGTTTTCCCAGCTTTTGTAATGGCAAAAAGTTCTCAAACTACTTTTGATTTATGATAAAATCAGAAGAAAATACGACAACCCTCAGAATTCGAAAATATTGCGAGCTGAGGACTAACGATGTCTTATCTTTAAACGTATGATTCCTGACACGAGTGACCGGTAGCGAGTGAAAACATATCTTTCAGTCTGCGGCTTGAACCACCGACTCACAAAGCGGTCGATTGAATGGGTGAACAAAGCATCGACGTCGGACCGACCGGCTACCGACATAGATGGAAAATACAGTCGCATGACAGAGACTGACGAGAGACGGTGTTTTTGTTTTCCTGTGATAAAAGTGTTTTTCAGATTCAATTTTATTATCTGAATAAATATTATTTTTTTCCACCGTCGTGTGCACTGGTCAGGCCCTATCTCCCGAAGCCCCGATACATTCGGGAGGGCGCGCCAGCATTATCAACCAATGACCACTCCCCACACTGTGGGGTTAGTCATCATTGAGTCCGAGAATCATGTGCCCTGAGCAAGCGCAGTGAGCCAAGAATGACAGCCTTCTGCATCTGTGCGGCTAAGATGTCT
>WOGP01001671.1:0-18412 GCA_015342065.1 Leptinotarsa undecemlineata | reverse complement strand
CAAGAAGGAATTCAAAAGAAGCAGTGAGAATATACGCTAATCGGTATCCTGACAGAAAATTACCGTCAGACGAGACATTTGCCTTCGTAGCTAAATCTTTGGCACGAAATGGATGTTTGAATGAACGGAAGCGAAAAAACCAAAAACGGCTACTGATGAGAATCACAGTGTTGCAGTGCTAGGTCAAATTGTGTTGAAACCATATAGTTCCATCATACAAGTAACAATGCAATACAACGTAAATACAACGTATTGAGTCAAAAACCAAATTTCATCCATATAAAATACCTTTGGTTAAAGGACTACATCCAGGATATTCTTCATGTTTCATTTTTAATAACTAAAATCTATTCCCATATTCAGGAGATGCTGATAGAAAATTAAAAGTTATTGCATGGTTGTCCACTCGTATTCATGACGATGATCAGTTTCTGAAAAAATATTATGAAGTGATGAAAGCCGTAACAACGGTACAATAAACACACATAATTGTCACTAATGGTCTGACGTGAACCCTCATTGGGTGCAAGAAACGAGATTTCAGTCTGTGTGAGGGGATAATGTTTGTAATTTGGAACATTTATTTTAATTTGTACAGAAATACGCAACTAGGTAAAATTGAACAGACAATGAAATCATAACTGATGGATTCATTTTATTAAACAAGTATCATTGCATTCATTTTGGCTTATTCATGTCCCTCTTTATAATATGCAATAAAATTGCCTTTTTTATCAGTATTCAAGACAAACTAGTTATATATGGCTGAATTTAGAATTCAATATGGAATCCAAAAACGATTTCGAAAATCTAGGTTACCATTTGAAAAAATTGGCGTCGGAGTCGCGACGCCCTAATAAATGACGCCTGTTGCTGGATCTCTTCCCAAATAAGAGGACCCTTCGACATCAAAATCACCTGCCTTCACGAAATATGGATATTCTCTCTCATTTTTCGGAAATTTGTCCGCGGAATTTTATATGGGACACCCTGTATAGTTTCATTCTTTTTCGAGTTTTATGTAGAACCTACATAAAGAGAGAGAGAGAGAGAGAGTTTTTAATTGTTTTTCACCAATCAAAAGCGAATAAAATATCTTTTAAATTTCATCAACGATTTATTTTACAAATGGCAGTGTTTATTGAAAACAAATGAGGCAGCTTATAAAAATAATATGAACTGGGATTTGTCATTGTGTATGGCTGACTAGAGGATTAATCCAGGAAGTTTTTAGAGGAATGTCACAATGGAGATTTTTCTTGCCTATAGTCACTGCAATCTCGAAAGCAAATACAAATTATTTTACGAATATATAGCACCATAAATCATTAAATTAAAAAAATATTCTCTTCTGAAGATATGTCTTCAATATATCCAACAGGTAACGGTTAAGTTAAAATTTATAAAACGTGATAAACATTAGTGTACGCTTTCCCACTAATCGTAGCAATTCTGTTTTTGTTTTGGTAGAGTTACATACATAAAACTTAATGCTAAGAACTATACAAAAATCTTTACATGTTTTATTGTGTTACACAAACATGGCACGGCAGTATTAAAAAGTTACAAAGCTCACTATACATTTTGACGTGCTGATCATCGAATTCTATTTATTATCACGAGAGATGATCGAGGAACGCTAGTTGGATTGAAAGAACACATCATTTTAATCGACCTCTCGTTTGCATGTATTTCTTTCGAATAAAAAATAACTGATTGAATGTAAACAACAAGTCGATATATATATTTGTGTTTGATGACATTTCATTAGAAATATATACCCTGAAATGACAATTTTTACGTATTCCTGATGCAAACTTGGCATCTACTAATTCTATCTCTAACATTGCCAGCTTTGAGTGTTTGTTTCTGGGGTTTCAGGAACTGTTGTTGGGCGTCGATGGTTGCCAACCAGAAGCTCATCGTGTTGGCGAAGAATTGACAAGAACCTTGAGCACCATTACATTCAATGAATGGAGAAGCCCTGAAATCTTCAAGACACGAGCCAGAACTAGAAAGTGATTGACCGCCTCCTTCGGCTCCTGCGGCAGTGTGCTGAAAATATAACATAATATTAACTCACTTATCTACTAGTTTTGATGAACATCCGCCACACATTTTCTGTGTTATTTGTTGAGTCTTATTTTTAGTATTCCAGATTTCAAACAATAAGCAAAAGTATAAAATGCTGTCTGAAATTTGTGTTGGGAATGTTCATTAATTAGGAAGATGGAGTTTGATTCCTTCATTGCTTTCTTTTTATTACAAAGTTCAATCGGTTGATGGGTTTTATTGTTGCATACATACATTGTTTTTCTTCTTACTTTTTTTGTCAGACGTCAAAATGCAACAGTGTTGTCATCGGTTCTAGTGAAACTTGGAACGACAAAGATATACACTGGAGTAAAACTAAATAGAAAGCGTTAGATTTGATTGTACAACTCAACAGCCCCTCTCAATCAAATAGCGCTAAACAAAAGAAAACATTAATTGTTAACTAGTAGACCTATATTGGTTCCGTGTTTGATGAATAACTCACAAGCAAGATTCTTAGTTAAGATATCTGCCATTTGTTCGGTTGTTGGAGTATATTCAACTAGAATGTTTACTATTGACTAAATCCTTAATAAAATTCAATTTTACATCAATATGCTTTAGCATTTTATGTTCCCATCTCTCGGTTAGTTTTATACAGGACTGCTTATCCTCATAGATTGTAATGGCAGTCTTTGCAAAGCCAAGATCTTCCAATAGATTCGACAACCATATCTTCAGCTGATTATGCAAGAGCAACATACTCAGTTTCATTTGCTGACATGGCTACCGAACTTTGCTTTTTAGTGCTCCAACAGATTGTGCCTCCAAAAACTTTAAATAGGTAGCCAATAGTTTATTTTCTGTTTTCTTGGTCTCAAGCCCAATCTGCAGCTGCAAATCCAACAAGTTTCTGTTCACAATTCTTTGGATAGAACATTTCAATGTTTGCAGTTCCCTCAAGGTATCTCAAAATGCGTTTAAGGTTTTTCCACAGACTTTCTGAAGGTTTGTTTTGGTGTCTACTGCAAATGTTAACTGATGTACTTAAGTCAGCTCGTGTTGCCAACATTAGTTCCAGGAGACTTCCTATTAACTAACGAATTGGTTTGTTTTCAATTTTTGTGGTGACATTTATATCTAAGGTGTTCAATGGTGCAGTTTCCATTGGTGTCTTTATTTCCTTACAATCGCTCATTTGGAAACGGCGCAGTAAATCAATAATATAATTTCTTTGGCTTTTCAGTTTGTCTTACACTAATTCCTAGAAGAATTTTTATTGGTCCAAGATTTTGCATCTCAAACTCTTTTCCTAGTTTTGACTTTAGGCTCTGAATTTCACTTTCCTGGCTACTGATTAAAAGTATGTCATCCACATAGAGTAACAAGTATGTTGTATCATTCTTGTCTGACTTTATATACAAGCATGAATCATATTTAGATTTTCTAAGATTTTCCTTTTGTGCGAACTCGTCAAATTTTTCATTCCAGCAATAGGGGGCTTGTTTGAGTCCATATAATGCTTTGTTCAGTTTTCAGATTTTTCCTTCATCTTTAAAACCTTCTGATATTATCATATAGATGTTTTTCTCTATTTCTCCATGTAAGAATGCTGATTTGACATCCAGTTGCCATATCTTCAGATTATGTGAGTTAGCAACTGCTAGCATGGTTCTCACGGTCGTTAGCCTTGTAAGAGGACCATATATTTCGTTAAAGTCCAATCCCTCCTTCTGCATGAAGCCTCTTGCTACAAGTCGTGCTTTGTATTTAACGATTTCACCTAAGTCACCTAATCGTACTCAAAAAACCCATTTACTTCTTATTGGCCTAACTACCTCTGAGTTCTCTACCAGTGTCCAGGTGTTATTCTTTTCTAGAGAATTGATTTCCTCTTTGACAGCATTCTTCCACATTTTGTAATCAGATCTTATTTTCGCATCATCGAGAGTTTCAGGCACTGCATCAACAAATGATGCAGCATTTAATGCGAGTTGCTCCATTTCAGTCTCATCCAAATAATTATTAAGATATACAGGGTGCTTTCTTATTCTTGTACTTCGTCTTATATTCAAGTCTTCTTCGTTCTCACTTTCCATATCTGGAATTCCATTTTGAATTCCATTTTGCTCCTCATATTGAGTTTCTTCTTCATTTCATGGTCCAAGAGTTTGCCCTTTACAAATTCAAGGGCTAATTTTTCCGGCTCCAAGGTTTCCAGGGCTGTCACTATCGCGTCGTACTGTTTTGGTAAAGTTAGTAGCTCTTCTAAAGTTGCCCCAACTGTCTTCAGTTCATGTATTGCCTCTTCAAACTTTCTGAAGTGAACCTCAAGAGATTCGCTCCTCTCCAGCTTCATGACCAACAACTTCTTGCATAGATACAACTGACTGGCAACAACGTGTTTCTGTATAATTCAGTGTTCATACAGAAAAGTATTTGTAGAAAGCTAGAAATTTTCTTCCCCAAAAATTAATCACTCCTGAAAATATAATCCTTTCAATTTAAAAAAGATTACTTTGGCTGGGATTTAATCAAATAAGCGAATTAATGTCATTAGGATGTCATCGATGATATGAGTTTTTTTTTTAAATGTTATCCAGATTGGTACTGAAAAGCCCTAAGGCAAGTGTCTAACGGCGAAACATCGATGTGTATCAGTGAGGATGACAGTGTTCTATTTAAGTGAAATTTTACCTTTCATTCAGTATATTGTGTAGGAATCTTGTGAATGATATCTGATTCTATTCCATAACGAATGTTTGGAATGAAAACTGAGAAGAAAAATGTGTGTATTCAAGATAGAGCAGTAGAAAGCCAAAAATTTTGTTTCCTAAAAATTATTCATTTCCAAAAATATAACCCTGTCAATTTAAATCTATTTAGACTTTCAATTTTTCTGAATTTCGAGCCTTCGTTAAATCTTCCAGTGAAAACTTTTGGAATTGAATTCACATCGATTTGTATAATAGTAATGACAATGGTCATTTGAAGGAGATTAGCGAATTTGCGATTTATTCACTATTTCCTAATGTTCATATTAATGAATCCATCGAAATAAAAAAAATTCTGGATAATACTCGTGAAACGATTCTTCAGTTTCGTCAATGTTTGAATAAAAGTAATGGTTTCAAAACGGCTTTTTCTTCCAGTTGTGTATGGAAGTCACTTCTCTTTACAATCTACACATCTTTGTATATATTTAATTTTTGGGAAATGATTGCTTCCTTCTCACATTTTCTATATAAAGATCAAGAAGTGTAAAGCCAAACTCTTTCTTTTCAAAAAATCATCTCTCCTAAAAATATACCTCTTTTAATTCATATAACGATTCATTTCGACAAATCCACGTGAAATGAAAAGATCAACTCTACTGACGAACAATATATGCAAAAGAAGAGAAGCTCACTAGAGTATTCAACTCAGTTTTGAAAACGGAAAGGAAATTGTTCTTCAGAATATTTGAATAATTTGTCGAATTATTTGAATTATATACATTCATTAAAACGTATTCGAATCTATAGCGTCTTGCACATAACCAAGTATTTAAATACCAAATAAGAATAATGTTTTTACATCAGTTCGGACTTTCATTGTCTAATATTATATAAAATTATTTAAAATTCCTGAAAAACCCAATATAAATGAACAATTAAAAGAAATAGCCGAAATTAACAATTATATTAAGTAAAAAATAGGATAATTGAACAGAACTAAATAGAAAAAATAAAAATTGATAGATTCCAAGCCAAGTTACTTCACGACGTTTCGACTGTTAGTATCCACAATCGTCTTCGGGTAATAACTGGATTGATTCCTCCGACAGATGACTATTTATGGGTCATTCGAGTACTTTCACTTATCACCACTTTCCTTGTTTCGCTTAACCGGTTTAGCAGGAGATGACCGTTTCATATATTCCATTGTTGGACAACATGTATGGGGCTTCTTTGAATTTCCTCCTAAACCAGTGTTCCTCTCTGTGTATGATCTCAGCTTGGGACCACTCGACCACACCTGATTTGCTGATTTCTTCTCACTGTGTGTGTTTCTTGTGCTCGGCAATGCGAACTTTCAATGGCTTCATAGTTTCACCGATGTATGATATTCCGCACTCACAGGGTATCCGGTAAATGCAATTCTTGGAATCGCAGTCCGCGTTTGGTGGCCTGGTTTTCGTGAGGCTGCTACGGATGGTGTTTCCGGATCTCAAGCAGGTTCTGATGTTTCTCTTGGACCCAATTCTTCTTTTCCTTTCGGACAATCCTCCAACGTAGGAAAGTGCAAGCACTGGTTGAGGCGGTTTCTCTTCCTTGCGAGGCCCTTACTGCCTTCTAGCCACAGTCTGTTTCACCATCGCTTTGTAGTAGCCATTCCGTTGAAGATCATTTTTGGTGATGTATTTCCTTCGCATTACAAATCCCGAAAGCACAGTCTTATAAGAGTCTTGATGATTCCGCTTTTAGTCGATTGATGACATTCAATATAATAATAGATAAGGAAAGTCCAAACTAATGAAATTTATCATAAACCATTGTCAATCACCTTCAAACAAAAGGTTTGAACAAAAGATTAATATTGCATACGAACTCACCATGATGAAACTGTAACCTATCCAGAGAGAGCTCCATCCATTTGGACAATCGGGCAGAGACAATGATTGACTGTGTACTGCTATTACATTAGCTGGTGCTTCACATACCACACACCTCGAAATGTATTCCTCTACTTGGGATTCTTCAACTGGCATCATTGGGATGGGTGCACCAGTGGAGAGCCAATAGGATTTATCATTACGACTAGCGTAATTACAAACATTGTTCACGTCACAGAATACAAACGGCATTGTGGAGAATCTTCTAATGCACGAACCTGCCATTCCTAAATCTTGAGTGTGAGCCTTTTCATTACCTTCAACATATAGTAGAGAGTATCCTTCCCATAACTGAATATGACCACTTTCACATCGAGGCGCTTCTCTGGACTGGCTGTGACGGACCAATAACGTTCCTGTTAGATAGTCTGGTATATCAACGCAAGGTGTTCCGGGCTCTCCTTTAGGACCAATGTCGCCTATAGCTCCCTGCAGACCAACTAAACCTTGTATTCCTCGGTCTCCTTTTTCACCAGGTAGACCTGGAGTACCTGCAATTCCTGGGAAGCCTCTGTCTCCTTTGTCACCTCTCACTCCTGGCACACCAGGTAAACCATCAATACCAGGTGCACCCCGTTCACCAGGAAAACCAGGTGTTCCTGGTGGACCAGTATTTCCTTTTGGACCTGGAAATCCTTGTGGGGCAGGTTCACCCTTGTCTCCTTTTTCTCCTGGTATTCCATCGAATCCTGGTTTACCTGAGAATCCACTATCTCCTTTTGGACCAGTCGGACCAACTGGACCGGGTAATCCCGGTGTTCCATCAAATCCTCTATCTCCTTTTGTTCCTGGATAACCAGGTGGTCCCTGTAATCCGGTTAAGCCACGATCACCCTTTTCTCCAGGTGCACCCATAAAGCCAGGGGGTCCTCTATCTCCTTTCTCCCCCATGATTCCTGGTGCTCCTTCTAAGCCGGGCCTTCCTGGTGGACCCATCGGTCCAACTGGTCCTGGTGGTCCATCAAAACCTGTGTCTCCCTTTTGACCTTGTAAACCCAGAGGTCCAGGGGGTCCGGGTGGTCCCGTTCTTCCTGGTAGTCCTTGCAATCCTTGCTCACCTTTTTCTCCTTGGAATCCTTGTAAACCTTCTCTTCCGTTCTTTCCAGGTAGACCAGCCAGTCCCTTTTCTCCCTTAATAGTTAGACCTGGCAATCCAGTTAATCCAGGGAAGCCTCTTTCACCTGAACAAATTGGTATATATTATGAATCTATCAAAGTAATAACTAATTATTTCATTTCTTGAAGATTGTACTCAAATTTAATGGTGTCAAATTTTAATTTTTCACATTCAGAAACGGAGCCCAGGTTATTTAAGATGACATTTTTGATTACCATCATTGTTAAAAAATCTGTCAAAATCTGTACAATTTGAATCCTTGTAAACCACTTCCTACCCATAACACCACATGTCATGTCATAGGATATTGATCGACTCACACCTTATTTGGAAATCCTCTCAGTAATGCATTCAAACCTGTAACATTATTGGTATTTTAATTATGATATATTGATCCGGAAAGTTTTCATCGAGAAACTGTCACACTAGTACTCTCAATGAGAAGGAGTTGAGAAACGTCCTTGGGCGTTACGAATTGGTTTGCAACGCCATCTAACTAGATGTCTTTCTTCAGCCTTCAAGCAAGCATACTACTATCTGAGTACCAGGGAGCCAGTCCCAAGAGGTAATGACAGGAAAAAACTCTCTCCGTGGGACGTACCAGCACAAACTACAAATATGCCAGCGGTTCGAGCCCACTCTTCTCTTTCGAAATAGTGAAGTGCATTTTATATGAAACTATATACTATACTATACTGTATACTATGAACCATACTACTATACTATACCAACTGGATAGGAAGACTCGCAAAATTGTGCATCTTCATGGAAGTTAGCACTATGGACCATGGACAATTGAGTTTGGAGTGTCTACAAAACAAAATGCTTTCGAATGGACCATCTCAAGACCTCAGGATTTCGGATCATTTCCTTTTCATACATGACCATGAAAAATCAGGGGTTTGAGTATTTCTCTTTGAAAAAAATCATGTAGCGGCCTATGAAATTGGTGATCACAACTCCGTCACCGAGTTGGATCCTGTTTAGCAAAAACCGCAAAGATGACTTTAGTAGTGCAGCTGCTACAAAAAGATTATCATATACATGGACCCTTTTGCAATGAAATTGAAGGACTCACATGGATTATGAAAATACCTGACCCTTGCTTTGCTCAGGTCTATTGGGCTTACGTGAGAATTTGATGGGGTTTATTATGGCCTGCCAGAATGCTTTCGGCACAGGCATCTGGTACAGATGTTCCTGACACCAGGTACAAAGCCTGCCTGCTCTTGAATTTGCTGCCAGCACGTCCAGCATATGCGGTTTCAGCCTACATCCATCGAAATAAGTGACTTTTCAAGTATTTCGATATTCCTACGGAATTGACGAGACGCTAATGTTCCCTTAGCTCCATATATTATCGAATCCGCTGTAGAGAATGAGCCATTTTATCAGAACTACTCATTCTCCACTATCAGGCAGATACAAGCAAATGATCCTGGTGAGGACTACATCAGGATCATTCGTTCGGTCATCAAAGTAAGAAGATATGCATCATGGTGGTTTCTGCTATGGATGAAGCGAAAACTGAATGAAGTATAGAGATTTACACTTCAAACTCTGCAGGCTCTACCAAGACTTACCTGTTGAAATGATTTTTCAGATTATCGAAGTCTTAGGTGGAATGATGCTTTCGTCTTATTGTGTTTTCGGCAAAAAATGGTTTAAATGACAGAAATGTTTGTCAATCATGAGGCCATATTCACAAAAACTGTATGTTTTCATCGCACAATGGGCACAATGGGTTTTGGAGAATCCAAATTTCAGTATACATTGTGATAGGTTCATATTCCCATAACGTGAGTATTAGTTGCGGTAGACTGAATAATAAAAGAACTCAGCCTTTCTTTTCATAAAATCTTATTAAGGAACGGTTTGTTGAATTTCTTGAATAAGACGACTTCCTCTTAAGAATACTGTTCACTTAGAACTGAACAAAGCCAGTGAAGAGACTTGGTGGTCAAATAGATTACGACCATGTCGTCAAGTCATGTAATTTCAGTTTCAAGTGGTTCTTGAAGTTTGCTTCAAAGCAGAAGTCGAAACTTCAAACAGATGAAAACTACAGGGGTGATTCAACCTAAACTGGGGAATACCAAATTGCTGACCGCGAAAACCTATACGATGATGAAATGTATTCCAGAGAGGTGATGGTGAGGAGCCTCTGAAGTATCGGTATCAAAAAAGTCTAACTTCATCGTCACTGAATGCCCAATTGTTAGCAACCTCAGCTGGCTCCCTTACAGTCAAAGGTTTTCTCTAATCTGGAATAACCACAAAATACTTCAGCTCACAATAAGATGACCAAATATCTACATATGAGATGAATGAAGTGTTTTCAATAGATTTGACACGGTATTAAAACAATTATAGATTCAACTAAAATTTTCATAGTTATCAGAAATTACTAAAAAATGATGAAAATACCTTTATCTCCGGGTATACCAGGTAATCCAATGTCTCCCTTGATTCCGGGAAAACCTATTTCTCCCTTTTCGCCTAGAAGACCAATCTCTCCTTGAAAACCGCGATCTCCCTTCTCTCCTTGCCTTCCTTCGATACCAAAAGGACCTGGTTCTCCTTTCTCTCCCTTTACTTGGACCAATGGACCAGGAGGTCCCCTTTCTCCATATTCGCCCTTATCTCCGGGTGCCCCAATAATTCCTGGCACTCCCGTTCGACCTTGTTCTCCTTTTTGACCATCGATTCCATTTATTCCCGGTAATCCTCTCTCGCCCTTCTGTCCCTCGAATCCGGGCTGGCCTGGGAATCCCCGATCTCCCTTCTCCCCCTGTGGTCCATTTAAACCGTCGATACCTGGCTGTCCCATCATTCCTGGAAATCCTCTATCTCCTTTAGGTCCGGGAAAACCGGCTTGGCCTCTTTCTCCTTTGGCACCTTTCATCCCTGGTGATCCATCTTCCCCAAAGAGACCAGTATCACCTTTCTCCCCTTGTGCCCCCGGAATGCTTCTACCAGGTAATCCAGAATTTCCTTTGGGTCCAATGAAACCTGGTTGGCCAGGTAATCCTTCAGGTCCACGTAATCCAGGAATACCATGTTCTCCTTTCTGACCCTTTTCGGATGCAGATCCTGGTTCACCTTTTCGGCCTGTAAGTCCAGGTAAACCGGCCTGTCCTTTCAACCCTGGAAGACCTCTTGGGCCAGGAAGACCGGGAGGACCAAAAGAACCAATATCACCCTTTCCACCAGATGGGCCCATTTCACCTGGCATTCCAATCAAACCTTGTGGGCCTTGAGGACCGAAGAAACCGCGTTCTCCCTTTTCACCCATAAGACCAGGCATACCATCCATTCCAGGAACACCAGGGGATCCTGGCCTACCAATCATTCCCTTGAAACCCTTAGCACCAGGAGCACCGGGAATGCCAGATTCCCCTTTGAAACCTGGAAATCCAGCAAGACCAGGTCTACCAGGTTCTCCTCTGAGACCGGGTTCACCTTTCACTCCTTCTGGTCCGGGTCTTCCTGGAGATCCATCAATTCCAGCCGGCCCGATTGGACCCGGTTCTCCCTTTTCTCCTGGAGATCCTGTAAGCCCATTACGGCCAGGCTCACCGACGTCTCCTTTCTCTCCCATCAAACCAGCAAAACCGTCATTTCCTTGCGGGCCTGTCTTTCCTGGGAAACCTGGCAATCCTTTTTCTCCCTTCAAACCCATGGGTCCTACAGGTCCAGGTGGACCAACAGAAGGAATACCTGCTTCTCCTTTGTTTCCTTTGGCTCCAGACAAACCAGGTAAACCAGGAGTACCGTCTCTTCCTAGTTCACCGGGGAATCCCATCGGACCTATGTCACCTTTGTCTCCTCTTGGTCCAGGTAAACCTCTTCGACCCACTGGCCCTGGAGGTCCATCTTGACCTTGAGGCCCACTTGGTCCACGATTTCCTTGGTCACCTTTCTCCCCTCTTCCTCCATCCCTACCAGGGAATCCTCGTTCTCCCTTTTGACCGCCAGGACCTTCGTTGCCTTTTATCTCATAATTCTGTGGACAAGTTCCTGGGGCTCCAACCTCTCCCTGTTGTCCATCTTCTCCTCTTTCTCCTTTTTCTCCTTGTGAACCGGTGTTTCCAGGCTCCCCCTTAATACTGTCACCTTTCTGACCCTTGATACCAGGTACTCCAGGTTCACCTGGTTTTCCATCTTGACCTGTAAACCCATCATATCCTCTATCACCTTTTTCTCCTGGAAAACCAGGTAAGCCACCATCTCCTTTAGGTCCCATTGCACCAGGAAAACCTTTGGGTCCTTGTGGACCATCTCGTCCTCGCGAACCTTTTTCTCCCTTTTCAGCTCTAACCAAGTTGATTGGTACCATAGCGGGTTTTCCAGGTAATCCTGGTGATCCTGGATTTCCATCTAAGCCAGGCGTTCCCTGATGATGAAAATTCAACGGTTATTACTATTGAATATACAAGAATACAAACATTAAAAAATTTTGTTTCACTCAAATGAATAATAAACTGAAGAAAATGTATCTTTGATACTTCAATGTTGAATGAATATGACAAAATTACTTTCCAATTCTACAAGAACTCCAAGAAATTATGTACCGAATTGATATCAGCTACAATCATTTCCAGATTTTGGCGGCAGTTACTAAACTTTTATAACAGTTCTGCTGTTTGTGTTGTAGTTTTGAATTCAAAATTATCAGTCTTGATACTCATACCTCAATTGAAGAGATTAAGCTGAGAACTATATAAATTATTTCGAAAAAAGGGATAAAGAGTAAATAATACATACAGGGTTGCCAGGAGGTCCATCTCGTCCGCGAACACCATCGTGACCGGGTGGTCCCATAAATCCTGGTGGACCAGAAGGACCTCTTGGTCCAACTGCCCCATCTCTTCCATCATTTCCACGATCACCTTTCTCTCCTCTAAGACCAGGTAGACAATCTATACATCTTCCTCCGATATCTCCTTTTTCTCCAGGTATGCCTGGACTTCCAGGAATTCCAGGCCGACCCGCATTTCCTTTCTCTCCCTGTTGACCTGGTGGTCCACTGAATCCAGGTATACCATTCAACGCATCACCAGGCGTTCCTCTAGGACCACTGAATCCTTTTTCTCCTTTTCGCCCTATTTGACCGTCACGTCCTGGTTCACCATCTTCACCTTTGGGTCCCTAATGTTTAAAATTCATTGTTATCAAATGTTCAATCGAAACATCACATTCAAATCGAATTGAACCGTGTTGATCAATTTCAAAATACTTTTTCTTTTTTCTTATTTCTTTTCTTTCTTATCTCGTTCAACTCCAATTGTATATAAAAAATACTCACCATTATAGATACACCTTTATCACCTGGAAGCCCGCGGATTCCTTGGGGTCCGGTTGGTCCTGGAAATCCTCTGGGCCCATCTTCACCTGGGAGACCAGATGCACCAGCTTCTCCCGGTTCTCCTTTCTCCCCCGGTGCTCCCTCAGGGCCAGGCGTTCCTTGAATCCCTAGACCGCCAGGAGGTCCCATTGGTCCCCTCAATCCCGGTTCACCAGGAAAACCATCCATCCCTTTGGGTCCCATTGGACCCGGATATCCTCGTGGTCCTTGGGGTCCTGGAGGGCCAGGAAAACCTTTGCCGCCTCCAGGTGGACCTGGAGGACCAGTTAATCCTATTCGACCTTGTGATCCATCTCTTCCTGGTTCTCCTTTAAGACCTGGTCTTCCAGCCAATCCTGAAAGTCCTGTTAATCCTCGATCTCCTTTTTGTCCTGGAGGTCCTGGGGGACCAGCAAACCCATCTCTTCCCTAGTGGTTTTATAATATTCAGAATGGGTATAGTTAATGAAGGATTCATTGAAAGTTGGTGTTTTTATAATGGAAATATTGGAAAATCTCTATCAGGCACTTGATAAACTTATATATTTTCATAAAAGACTAAGTTTAAAAATTTGAAATTTGTAATTCCAATTTTCAAATAAATGTTTTCAAGTGAGGCCCTTACTCTTTGACCTGGGGCTCCAGGTAATCCTTTTTCTCCCTTGGATCCCGCCATTCCGGAGATGCCATAATCACCTTCTGGTCCTGGTTCCCCTTTCTGTCCTGGAAAACCGTATTCTCCTCGATCTCCTTTCATTCCCTTTTCTCCCATCGGCCCCACCAAAGCGGTCTGGTTTTGTTCGTGGTGTCCATCAGCTGGTTCTCCCTTCTGTCCTCGAGGACCCATTATTCCTTTTTCACCTTTATTACCATAAAATCCCACGCCCATAGACCCTTTGTAACCTCTAGGACCAGGGGGACCGGTGGGACCCTGTAAGTTTTTTCTTCAGTCTAAGAAGTCATAGATGAAAGTTTTACCTTACCGGTAGACCATATTCTCCTTTTGGACCTGGGAATCCGGCTGGGCCTGAAGGACCTGGATTTCCAGAGGGCCCCGTAACTCCATCGCGACCTGGTTCCCCTTTTTGCCCTTTCAAAGTAATTTCACAATGAGCTGCTTCTCCTTTCATTCCCTTAATACCTGTTGGTCCAGGAATACCTCTGGGACCTGGTGGACCTGGAAAACCATGCTCTCCAGGAAGACCCTAAAAAAAATGATTTGCTGAAAACGAACATTTATTGAACTCGCAGTAATTCATACATCGGTACCGTTACAGCCATCCATACCAGGAGTTCCTGGTGCTCCCGGAGGGCCTGCAATTCCAGGAATTCCATGAAGGCCGGAGTATCCGGGAATACCTGTTTTACCCCTTTCGCCTTTCGGCCCTCTGGGCCCCATCAAGCCAGTTTCTCCTTTATCTCCCTTGTCTCCCATCATTCCTTCTTCACCAGGAAAACCGCGTTGACCTTTCTCTCCTGGCATGCCCATCCTGCCAGGTAGCCCCTGAAAAATTTACTTTATTCAGCTTTTCCAGAAATCAATATTCAATTACATACCCTATCTCCTTTCTCGGCAAAACATTTTGGTATACATTTATCACTGCCATTTCTTCCTATACCAGATGAAGCATATACATCATAACTACTATAGTATCGTCGATCACTTTCATATGGACTACTTTCATACGGTCTACGTGCATTATAACTGCCCAGTTGATCAGCTTGTCCACTAGTACGTCCCCCCGAAAACCCTCTGGAACCATAATATTCCGACCGCGAATCGTATGCTGACGATTGTGAATTGGATTGTTTTCCACTTCCAACAGATTGAGAGTTATATTGTCTGGATCCTGAACTATAACTTCCAGAAGCAGATGGTGAGCCGGACTCGGATGTGTATCCTCTGGAATCTGAATTGTAACTAGTCGATTCAAGAGGTGAATCATATGCCCCAGACTGAGAACCAGATACTCCTATAGATTGAGAGTCATATCCCCTGGATTCAGAATTGTAACTTCCAGTTCCTTGTGGTGAACCGTAAGACTCAGATTGAGAACCAGATGCATAATATGACCTAGATTGGGAATCCAGGGGTCGTGACTCGGCGCCATATGATCGTGATCTATCTTTTACAGGCTGAGAATCATATGAGCCAGACTGAGAACCATAAGATCTTGAGTTGGAACCATATGATCCAGATTGAGAAACATATGATCTGGATTGTGAATCATATGGGTACGACGGATTGGGGGCAACAGTTGAATACTCCCTTGATCTCGAATCATAGGGACCTGTTACATCGTAACCATATCTTTCAGTACCAGAATCATCGTCTGCTCGAGAGTTGTTATTTTCTACATTGGATGTTTCGTAACCATCTTGGGATTCGTCCCGTGAATTCACACTTCCCAGTGGTCCTTGATCTCCCCTGTGAAAAAAGGCATGTGTTATTGGATACAGTTTTACTTCAGTTTGGCAGGACATTATATGTATTTTTAGTTTCGATAATATATCTGGGAGGTGCATTTATGACAGTGGCAAGGGTGTCGCCAACGGGGGGCAGGAGGGGCAGTTTTCCCTCCTATAGATCAAATGTAGCTAGCCGCAAAGGGAAAAAAGTACTTACAATTGACTTCCTTACCTATTAATAAATTACGCATTGCATGGCAAAACGTAAATAAATTCACAAGGTTTGATGTATATTGTAGAAAGTATTGAAATATTCAGAATAACATTAAGATTTTGACATCCTTTTTTGAAATTGGCGCCATTATCATCACGACTATATCAGATTTGCCATCAAATAGTTTAAAAATATAGAGGTAAGAGGTAGGCATGGTATGTGTGTGTTATGTGCATTGCATTTATTTCTACAGCCGTTCACCAGCATTCACGTTAGTTTTGTATAATTTATATGCGGCATACCTAAAGTAGAAGTTATTGTTACGAACATACAATTTCAATGCCATCTGTGAGTGTAAGTGTTCATAAGAAACACCTACAGCCTACAGTTGAATAAATCAACTACAATCATTTTAAAACCTAGTATTGCTACTCGACGCTAGATGGAGCTTGTTCAATGAACTCTCTGGAATTTGGTAGCAGTTTCTAGACCGGATAGAATGTTACCGTTACTGTTTGGGTATATAAAGACGTGAGCTGCTGTGAGGGATTCCCCTGAAGAGGCATAAGTCTAAAACAGGGCCCACACAAACACACCTACACAAACAAAAATGTAATCCCTTAAAAATATAAATAAACGTTTTTGAATTGAATTGTGAGGGATTCACTTTTTAATTGGAAGCGTTCAACGAAACAAGGTAAGTATGCGAATTATAAAGTATGCGATTATAAAACTACCAGCTTGCCTGTGTTAGTCAATATTGATTTATATTTATCAAATATCTCATCATATCAGTGTTGAGTTGATAATTTTCTGAGTGTGTCTCCATTAATCAACTTATCAAAATGGACATCAGAAAGTTTTTTGGTAAGTTATGTACTGATTTAGTATTGGACTTAGAGCTAGTATTTTTATTTAATTTCTCTTAGCTAATAGCTTTGGTAAAGTATATGCTAGCTAGAGACGTATAATGGTCGTTAAGAATATCATTTTCAATTTTATCTGGCATATTGATGTGGAAAGAAAGGATCGATTATGTGGAAGGGAAATGTTAAGAAAAACTATTATTTTATCAAAAACGAGTTTATTGATTCAATCTCTATAAATATTACGGTGTTAGGAATCACACGTTAAAAGGTAAGACCTCGTTAGACCTTAGCTCGCACAAGTTTCTCAACTTCTGAGCGTTGTCATTCGTATGGGGGCGGCAGCTGATTAACGGAAAAACAGATTTTAAAACAGATTAACGTTAACTCAACAGTGGTTTTGTTTTCAGTTATTAATTATGAAAATAAAAACATAAATTATATTTGTGATACATTCAAATACAAATTGAAACAGATCCTTGATGTAAATAAGGCTAAAATAGCTTTCTGAGATAATGTTTATAGGTAATTGAACAAAACTGCTCTCCCGTAAAAATTTAAATAATTACATGAAGATTCATCAAAGCGTTTTGTTTAGCAGGAAGGTTGGAACGGGAAAAAAATTGATGGATCAAGTAGCAACAGTGCTGAACAGGACAAAGTAACGACAATACGTCTTCATCGGTCACAACAACCACAACAGGTTATATTCAACCGCAGAAACTACCCAGACCAAGTTCCTCTAGATATCTGGCTCTGGCACTGAATCCTGATTCTTTGATGGATGAGGATGACTGCAATGAAAATGATATTGGGCGATATGTTGGACGGGTACACATGTTGTCAACCGAAAAGAAGAAGGAATTGATTGAAAATTATTGGTCCCCTTCCGCGACCTATAACTTTGCGGAAGATGCAAAATATTTGAAGACAAAAATTAATTATTTTTGGTTGGAAACATATTCTCCATGAAGACCATTTTGTAAATATTGTACGTTGTTCCCACCAAATCCAAATTCATTCAGAGGTATATTGGGATAAATTATTATCAGGCAAGTTCAAAGATATTCACGAGCAGTGCAAAAGGCACATTGAAACCCACTTTCATAAGTAGGCATTGAACGCTATTAAATCTTTTCGCGAAGGTGTGCCTGTCCATTTGCAAAATCTATTATTTCCTGCTTTACGTTTTGTGGGTCATACGACTTAGCACTGAAAGCTAAACATTATGGTGAAGGTATTCTCTAAAATTTATACAGGCTGCGAATTGACGCAAGACATTTGATTTTAAAGAAACACATTGAGCAAGGGATGGAGAATGCAAGTTACCGTTCAGTGGATATTCAAAATGAAATTATTGGTATTTGTGGAAGCGTTATTAAGGCTGATATTATGGAAAAAGTGAAAGAAGCAGCAGCATATAGTGTGCTAGCAGACGAAACAGCTGATATTTCTGGCACTGAACAACTATCGACTGGGATGCGATATTTTAATGAAGAAACACAGGAAGTCCAAGAAATGTTTGTCGGATTCATTGAGCTAAAAGATTTGGATGCGAAATCGATTGCACATAGAATAGATGAGTTTTTGACAAAAGAATATCTGAATATACATAAATGCTTTGATTTTGGTTTTGATGCTTGTTCAACGATGTGTAACGAAAATTTCGTTTCATTGTTGAAGTTTAACATTTTGCATCGAAGTAATGCCGGTACAGTAGTCACTTCCTCTTTCGAATTCTAGTGAAGACCGCTTGCGCGAAATAAGATCG
>WOGP01001670.1:0-18418 GCA_015342065.1 Leptinotarsa undecemlineata | reverse complement strand
ACAAAATCAAAATGACATAGAAGAAATTTGTGTGTCGAATGCCGTTTTACCTTTTATTGTGTTGAATATTCATTCCCCAATTCATTCAATCAACAATGTGTTTATTTAAATTCAACTGATTATTGCATTTTTGGACCCATTATCCCAGACACATTACATTATTTTCCCTGAAGTTGATCTGTTATTGCCTATTTTGATACAAAGACATTGTAAATTTCATATTCTGCTACAACTGAGATACTTATGATCTCCATTTCCAATTACGTACGATTTGCGAAATGAACGTGCAATTGGCTAAGTTTCATTCATAATCCTCAACTGAAACGAAAATTCATCACTGTGATTCATATCTTTGTGAAAAATATACAGAAGTGTATGTCCGAACATTAATTTGTGTCATAGATTGTGAGTATTTCAAATTATATGAAGTCATTCAACAAAGTAAAAATAAGCAATTTTCTACATCATCATTTACAGAACGTTCATTGATTACAAGACTGAAAGTTATAAAAAAACACCTATTCAATTAATTTTTGATAACTTCATCTTCAAAAAAAATTAATTTGCACACAATACATTTTTTCATTGGATATACATCGACCCCGTCTTGCAATAAACTTCAACACGATGAATTCAAATTATTTTATTCACGATTACCTTGAGAATTTCCACATCAACCACTCTGTAATGTGTTGGAGTCTCCCACCTGAATGATAATGTATTAATTACCATTAACAATTACTCAGACATAATGCATTATGTCTATCATCTAAACGAAAATGCATTAACAGATAAACAAATAGCACCGTGCATTACAAGTAAGGCGGGAATTGAATGACAAATCATTTGAAGACTGCCCTTAGAATCAATTCATTGTGCAAACTAAACAAATTTTTCAAAGTATTCAATCGAAAGCTTCAAATTATCACGAATGATGAGGACAGTTTTATCAAACACAAAATAATAAACGAATTAACTTGAAACAAATGCTTACACCTTTAGACCCGGGTCGATACTTTTTGAAACCAGAAAAAATAACAGTAGCATGAAACCGATTAGGAAAATGGGGAAATATGATGAGACTGAAAAGAAAAATAAATTTAAAGTAAAAAAAGGTTTTTCTCGATTTTCGGCAAAACTACAAGTCCTATGGAAAAAAGCTAGGTTGCAAAGTTGTAGGTAATAAAAAGATCTACAACTTCTGTATCAAAATTTTTTTTACATAACGCCAAACTGTATATGACAACTTCAAATAACCAAGTTTTTGGATTTTCTTTCATCTTTTTCAAAAACATTTCCTCTACGAAATTTGGTAAAACTCGCCCCTTTATGTCACAAATTCACTGCAATTCTTTTGATTCAAAATATACATTTTTTCACCTTATTGTCACTTAATAATAAAAAAATCACACTAATTTTCAATATCAGCTTTTTCTAAAACTTTGTGTGCTTTTTGTTTTGTTGAAATCTCTACTTCATGATGGTGTAAAGAAATACATTATCATAGTAAATGTTTTCAGAAAATGCATGAAATCGAAAAAACCCGAATTCGAATTTATTTTAATCATTATATACAATTTCATCAGAAAATGTAATTGCTGCAATTTTATCCAGTTGAAAAGTTCATTAAATGAATTCTAATTACCTACCATCATCGAATTTAGATATTTGATTCTGATTACGTTATTAATTATAATATTTTTAGAAACGTTAATCCTGTTATTTATAGATCTTGAATTTTAATCACTTATCTATTAGTTTCCGCCTCCTTGATGACATTTCTTCATAGTTAGATTCTACACACGTTTTCCAATTCTAGTAGATCGAAATATTCAAGACTATCACCTTCTACCCCTCCAATTTTATTTTCAGTCTGCATTAGTTCTTCATCCACCATTTCTTCGTAGGTTTTTTCTTCCATATCGGAGAAATTTTCATGACAATTTGAGCATAAATTTATTCATTTTAAACCATGTTTTCGACAGCTACATTTAAAACTGTAATATCCAATTTCACAACTGCAGCAGATACTTAAAGCAATACTTTCGGAATTAATTCCTCTTCTGTAAATTTGGGCATAATGCCACGTTGATGTTGCTTCCAACCCCATTCTGTTGTTGTCAGTTCATTACCCAACCAAGTTTGAAGCTGATAATATGCCCTGTAAAATGTTGTTCTGCTGCTCCTTCTGTGGGTGGGAGGTTTGCCAAAAGGAAAGATGATTCAATTTTTGCCAAGTGTAATGTTTGAAATCTCAATTGTTTTTATGAATAAATTTGATTAATTGTAATCCATTTTTTATATCTTCTTTACTTGCATATTTCTTATACGAACATTGGCCAAAGTTGACAAATTTTTAGTGGCTATTAATGAAATAACGGCAAATCTAGATGTATCACAACCGGAAGAAAAAGGCAGAAATGCAACAATATTTTTGAAGGGAACAGTAATAAATAGGCTTCTACAAATATTATTTGAAGACGATTCTACAATCTTCTCCAAATATTGTAGATGTCTTATTGAATAATAACTTTATTGACTTATTTGTTTGTTGATTATAATAATATATTTCGATTTGCAATTTTTTCGTTCATCAATTTTTCATGTAATCTTTCGTGTTTTCAGTTTTCAAAGTGTGAATTTTAATAAACAGCTCAAATTTCTACATGATGATTGAAGAAAAATTTCCGAATTAATTTTTTTTTTCGATATTTCGCTTTTTCTGAGAACATTGACTATAGTGATGTATATTTTTTCACACCATCCTAAAGTATAGATACACGCTGAGTTTTTGAAATAAGCTGATATTTTAAAGAGAGAATTTTCGATTGAAAATTATGGTGCTTTTTGATATTAAGTCACAATAAGGTGAAAAATTAAGTATTTCAAATCAAATAAATCACAGTG
Source organism: Leptinotarsa undecemlineata (assembly GCA_015342065.1). Taxonomy (NCBI): domain Eukaryota; kingdom Metazoa; phylum Arthropoda; class Insecta; order Coleoptera; family Chrysomelidae; genus Leptinotarsa; species Leptinotarsa undecemlineata. Next base: position 15,511 of record WOGP01001670.1, on the reverse strand, counting down.
CATTTGACACATGAGAAGTTGAGTTTTTACCAAATGTCGTTGAAAAAAAAATTTTAAAAAATTAAAAAGAAAAGTAATAAACCTACCATTTGGTTATTTAAATTTTTCACATACATTTTGAGGTTATGTGAAAAAATTGTAGATACAAAAGTTGTAGATCTTCTTATTACCTTCAACTTTGCTTTTCAACTTTTTTTATAGGACTTGTGGTTTTGCCGAAAAACGAGATGAACCATTTTCACCCTTAAAAACTCACCCCATTCCACTTCCCGAACTCAGATCGCCCGTAAATTATTTTTCCTTCATTTTCATCATATTCCCATCCTTTTTATTTATTACTACTTTTTTCACTTTTCACTATTTTCGAAGACTTCGAAACATCGCTATATAGATTCACTCTATGTCAGTACGCGGCCCGAACCAACTACATGTTTTTGGTAACAGTTTTGTATCTGCTCGTAAGTGAAACTGATGATCTTTGATGAAATTGACACTAAATAAGTATGTTCACCACTATGGAATATCAATTTTGAAATAGGTAAGCACCAGTCTACCTGAAAACAACATAAAAATGCGACCTCAACCTCCAAAGTGGTTCACTTCGTAAAAAACAACACAATCGCACTTGAATCTATTTTCCCGCCCGAAAGTTCCAATTTTACCATAATTCCCAATATATTAACTTGAATTGTTTCACATAAAGGACAATTATAATGGGTATTGACAGAGATTGATATCATATTCGTCTAAATACCTTTCCCATCATCACATTATATTCAACCATTATTTCAAACATTAAAATAGGTATAGTCAGCTATTTTCATACGTTTTCTCAGTTCTCAGTACAAGATAGACCCTAAGGAATTAATGACGAGTATTTTCTAAAAGTCCTCAAGTATGTATTGTTTTGCAGCTTAACTAATATTATATTTTCTGTCATGGTAATCGTTCTATCACGGTACTCGTCGAATAGTTTTTTTTCCACGCTTATTCAAATTTCAAATTCGCAAATGATCTCTTCCAGCTTTGGTTTCATAATAAAATACAAGTCAGAAAACAATCAAGTACTCAAACTCACAATAAATAAAAAAGATGGTAACTTTTACCAAATAGCTGATTGTCAAGGATAAAACATTGATGAAAGATATTTCTCACATCAGATGTTAAACTGATGAAAAACATTTTGTTAGTATAAATTGAATAGAAATGAAATGCATTATAACATAAAAGTGGTTATTGCACATTCGAAGATTGTGCATTCAGTTATATAACATTCAACAATCTGCTACGTGACATTAAAAGTGAAATATTTATTGCCCTCTAAGATATTTGACGGCTATCAACACATTTGATCTTCGCTCTGAAACCATTACCATTTCCATAATTGGTCGATAATTGAAATAAAACTTTCCAAGAAATTTTGTTCGAAATATTTTCCAGTCATAATTCCTTTTTGGTTGCATTATTAATTCATTTCAAGAATTTTTGACATATCAGAAACTTGTTCTTGAGTAAATAAAGAGAACTTAACTGAAACGTTTGTGGAAATATTGTTTCATATTTCGCAAAAGAGAAATATAAACCATATGAAATATTATTCTTTGAACTGTATACAAAGTAGTTCACCAACACATTTTTTACAAAATCAACCAATCATTGTCACAAAGTGCGAAGTACTTCGATTTGTTGGGTAAAATTAATGTTCATCTTGTGAAACTTCACACTGACACTACGTATCATACACGACCAGATTGCCTTTGTTCACTTTCTACTCCTGCTACTGACAAATACTGCTGAAAAATTCTTAAGGCGCTCCATAAGCAATAAGCGATGCCTGGTCAAAGTGTCGATCTGCTTTAGGTTGAAATCGCCGTAGACAGAAGGTCTGGAGAAATCTCAAATGACAATTTTCAGAAAATTCGCAGAAAATTTTGTTGAATGAGTATTGTGTTCAGAGCTTAGGGTAGAGCAAGTATAGCAGTGGTTTCAATGTCAAGAAAGCGGAGAAATGTTCTGAAAAAACATGTACCAATTCTGATTGCCAAAAGGCATGTGATACCAAGTGAAAGCACACTTGATAGTGTAAAAGAACTTCGTTACAGATTGAGGAAGTATATGATGATTCAGTTGTAAATACCACTAATAATTCCAACACACAAAGTGGAGCTAGATCACTTAAAAAAAAATTGGCATAATAGTCTGGAATATCGTAAAAAAGTTAAAGATTTGTCTGTCTTTTATAGATACTTTCATGGAAGGTGTTCAAGTGACTTAGCGCATTCAATTCCACCAAGATCGGTACATTTCAGAAATTCGCAACGGACTGTAGCTGTTCATCGTTTTGAAATTCAACTCAGTACACCTCGAACTTCACTGTTCAAGAACTCTTTCATTTCGAGAAATGCGTTTATGTAGCATACACTTCTGAAGAACGTTTTTCCGAATGAATTTAGTCTCCAGCGTTTCAAATCAACATAAATCGCTACTTCTAGACAGGCACCGCTCTCAGAGCGTCTTAAGGATTTTCCTGTTGTCCAAATAATAATGTTCAGTAGCGTTGGCTGTATGGCATGATGACGGTTTTATTGTAGTAGTGTAGTATAAACTTACAGGCCGAAAAAATTCATCTTGGCAGAGCATCATAGTTACTTCAAGTATTGGTACAGTTTTCTGAGCGTTTCATGTATGTTGTTGAATCAACAATAGGTACAATAAAAATTAACTGAATATTTGATATTGAGCCGGAGTCGCGAAAAGTTAGCCATAGTAAGAAAGTGAGAATGTTTGGGTAGAAGAAGAGGAACGTATTTAAGAATCTGGTGAAAAAACTTCGACACTGAGCATTTTCAAAGCATCGTAGATACAGCACAATCTCTTAGGGAACGATGTGAATAAATGAACAGTCACCATACTATGTTTGAACTCTTATGCAATACGAAAGAAATGATCAGAAGGAAAAAATTATTAAAAAGTCAAAAACCACTTCGAGCTTCAAATATTAGAAAGATATCGGAGAAGTGAACTAAACTAAAGAAACTAAAGTGAACTAAAGACCAGAAGGTTCTTCGTGGACTTTTTGAAATTTGTGAAATTCGTTGAACAAGCTGCTGGAATTTTAAGATTCATGAACAAAACCCCAAATCCAGTTAGTGGGTAGAAAGTTAACGCCTTCGGTAACACAATCCATGAAAGCATATACCATAGCCAAAGTGAGTTTTGATAACGTTAGGGAATGGATTCAGTAGAAACAAAGTGTGTAAAGGGAAAAAAATGTTAAGTTCTTGAAGTCAAATCACAATCCTCACTTGATAAATTCTCAATAGTGATGCAAGAACACATACTTCCCATGAACATGATGCACGTGGAAAGAACAGAAATTATTTTGAATTGATTAACAATAGTATCATGAGAAACAATACAAATGTCGGGAAAACTGTTAGAGTTATTTACTTCTTTACCTGTCAATATTTATTCGAGGTTGTTGAACTACAGCAGCAATATATCAACTTTTTCTAGTGACATTCGTGCGGGTACTGAAAGGAAGAAGAAATGACGGTTTGTGAATATTACTTTCAGTGGGGTCAAGTTTCAACATCGATGAAATCTAGAGAGCTATGTCAGTCGTAAATTTTTCACAAGTATCAATAGAGATGGTACAAGTTCCTTAGTTTATTTCGATGTTTCTTTATTGTGTCTCAAATCGTGCAGGTCTTTTTTCTCTGCATGGAAAACAATCTCATGTTGTAAACAGCGGCGGAGCCCCCATATATGTGTGAAATACTCTAGGAGGTCTCACTCGATCTTTGCTATTCCAGTACGGTGATTGTCCCAAGTCATTATAACCCAGTTTGACACCCAACAAGTTAATCAATGCATCTGCATTGCACCAAATGTGCCAAAGAAGAAACGAATTTTTTTAATTACTTGGTGTTTATTTCAACTAGTGTTCTTTATTTCAACTAGTTTATCGAACCTCAAATTCATTGTAAGATTTTCCCGAAAGCATGACATAAACAATAGCAGTTTTAATATTCTCTTGTTTAAAATGCTTGAGAGTAATAAACACTTTCCATTTCATTGAGGAAATCTGGTAATAATTCCACTCTGTATAAATTACTTCAAAGGCCTGTTGCAATTTGAGCAATTTGAAATTTTCTTTCACAAAAAACTCTAATTATTTTTTGCAGTTTTGCATCTAACACCAATAATTGTTAAACGAAAGTGTTGCCTCCACATATTTTCCATTTTATTCAGAAATATTTGTTCATTGAGTCTAATTCCAGTTGTGAATAATTGAAAGAAATTTGTTTATTGCTGTTCAATATCCCAACGAATTGATATAGACATTTTCTACATACACGGCTTGAGAACAAAATGCTTTAAATCAATACCCATATCACCATACATTGTCAAGAGAAATTGAGCCTGATTATTTTGATCTGATTTATTGCCAAATCGCAACATTGAAACAGAAAACAAATAAATCCTAAAACCATTCATTGTTTTTGTGTGGAGTTCATATATAATCAATGCATATTAAGTAGACTACTAGATCTCATTTACAGTTTCTTATAAACCGTGTAATTCAGAAAGAGAATGTACATACACAGTGGCTAGTATACGAGCCCTTCTAAAAGTAAGAAATATGAAATCAGGGTCATTGCTCAACACTTTACGACGGTCCCATATATAGAACACGTGTTCTCGGTCTGGAAGTTTTTTCAGTAACGCCCACCAGTTGTAATTAGTTGCACGCTGTACGTTCTATTCTCTTATTCCTGTTGTATGTTGTATGTTTTCATTAGGACCATTCATTTAAGCTTAAAGTAATCAATTGATAATCAATTGATTATAACATTAATTTTCCTCAGAAAAAAAAAAGACAAAATCTCTTCTCTGTCTTCCAATCCAAATTACCCAGACAACTTCTAATATTTGTTATGTAGTTCAAAAATATTGTCAACTATGATTATAACTGGCCTTGCATTATCCTTTTTTGAAAATATTTCCAATACCTCTTAACGAACGAATAGAGGAAACTAAGATTCAATGATTGATATTTATGTTATGAGTCGTTTACCTGTAATATTTCGAAGTTCTAAGAAAGCATATAATTAATCTGGAAATTGTTAAATGAATTGAGGAGTGTTCAATTTTGCTTATTATCGCCAATGAAGTGCATTTATTTTTGAAATCTTTTCCAGAAAAAGCTCATATTGACTATTCCTATAAATTCATGAAGTTTCTCGTTCAAATTTCAAGAGGTAGTATATTAGATGCAGGCTTTCTTGAATTAATATAGAGAATTGAAAAAATGAAGTTCGACGTGAAATTCAACCCAGGATAATTAGTCTTTCCATGAATCGAAATATTGTATGAAAGTTTGAATAGACATATTCATCTGAGGTTCAACAAATTATTTATCAGCTTTTGTTTGTAAAAATAAAACAAAAAAATATTTTTTTATGTTAGGTGTAATTGCTTTTAGACTTTTCTTCATCACATCTATTAGTGATAAGGAAATTATTAAAAACAACAAAACACGATTTCTCCACTACTGGTATTTATTCTCAAAACCACTATTTGAAGCTTATTACATGTCATTGATTTCAGTTTCACTGATTAAATGAGTCCAACCTAACAGAAAACGTCCGTCAAAAACTAAAAGCGATATGGTTTCATGACTATCGCTTGTATTGGAAATTTTTCATCATTGTATGGTTTTTCAAATTTATTAGCTAGAGCACCAATTTAAATTCGTGCGTCGTCCTTGCTTTCTGTCTACTGATTAATATATGTCAACATATATAAATCAATTAAATGGGATACTAGCTTTGAATAAATCCACCAGAAAATTAACATTGACATATGTGATCTAAAATTCTAATTTTATTTCGAAAATTTAAGAATATTTTTATCTAAAGAAGGTTGCCGAATTTCAAATAACCTTGTTATTGGAACAAAGTGCAAACATTAGATAAATATTAATGAAGCAGCCACTCTCAACTTTGGTTATTCATTACAGAAAAAAATATTATATCATGAAGAATAATAAAATAAACAAGCGAAATGCTCATGAATGAAAGCACTCGTTTTGGTGAACTAATCGTATTTGCGATTTTTTTGTTGAAATATATTCCACTCTGATTCTTTCTATTTCCATTGAATTTCTGCGTATAAGTTCATTATATACATTATGATTGGCATGCTTCTGATCCAGAAAATATTTTGAATGTTATAATTTTGTAACTCTAATAACTTGTAAGAAATTATGGAAATTGCCAATATTCGACATATTTCACATGAAAACTGTTGCTGCAGCAAGAAGTAGCTCAAGCAGTGAGACAATGGAAAACAACAGCCAAATCCGCTAAACAAATGATGACAATTCTCAGAATTTTTATATGAATATCCAATGATACACAAAAAATACTTTTTCCTATTCACTTTGTACTCCAAACATTCGTTATGGAGTTGAATCAGATATCATTGACAACATTGCTACACGATACAGTATACGAAAGAGGTGAAATTTCAATTAAATGGAACACTGTTATCCTCAATAGCGAACATCCATGTTTCGAAATAAGACACTTGCTTGTTGCCTGTTTAACACCAATATGGATAACATTAATTTATTATATTAGGAGTAATGTCACGAATGAGTTTGATATACTCAGGTCGTGTAACGGATCAGTTAAATCTACTCATGTCATCTATAATCCCAGTGATGGAAATCGAAACCCAGTATTTTTAATTTTTGAGAAAGATTGGTTCTGGCTTTCTACTTCTCTATCTTTATAAAAAATTGCAAAAATTTTCCAAAGAAATAATGAAAGCAAATAATTTTTGATAGTTTACTCGAAATGATTTCTTACAAGATGTCTTATTGTAATAGTTAGGATATGATGATGGAAAACTGTGTTGCCAAAATTCGGATAGTATTTTCACAGCTCTGTCGTATATGGTACTGAAAATTGATTCCTCATTGGAGAAACTCAATCTTATTTCTTTCATTTTTATCTCTATTCATATCATCAAAGATGATCAAATTCTCCTCAGATTGTTGTAGTAGCTTGTTACTATTACACACGAAAATTGACGAACATATCACCACCACATTGTCGTGCACTAAAATGCGACCGAGAATAGATTGAATTTTTGACATTAATCAAGTATCAAGTAACCTCAATTAGTTGAAAATAATCACATTTGTTCATTTGTCAAAAATTTTCGTTATATGCTTTCGTGATCGGTCGTACACTTTATTTATGACATAATTCAAAGGTACGAAGAAATGATAATCAAAAATTTATATCTCCTTAGCGTAGGTATGCGCAAGGTAACCAAAAATACTGAGAACTGGAGGTTTTCAATATTTTTCCACAGTATAATAGCTTCGAAAGTTAGAGATATATATCTCAATTATAGAAAAAAGCGTTTTCGACTCTTCACTTCTTCATCTCCATACTAAAATAGTAGGCAAAATACAAAAAAACTAGAAAGCAAATGAGTTAAAAAGAAACACTTCACAAAGATGTGTAGATCATGCATAGAATTTACACACTGATATGAACTGGAAGAAAAATAACTCTCGAAACAAGTACATTCATTCACATGTCATATGTATATTGAATTATACAAAAATCACACTTTTGCATTCGGCTTGTACTCCAAGCATTTCATTAGGAATTTAAATCAAAAACCTTTCATAGGAACGAATGTTTGCAGTACGAACTTAGTTGAAAAAATGATTTTCGTATAATCGAATATACATTTATCAATAGTTCAAAGTAGTTGAGAAAGAACCTGTTTTTCGTATAATTCAATGTTCGTGTAAAAGTATATAGTTGTTTCGGAAGGGTTTTTTTCTTCCAGTTTGATGAGTGTATTCCATGCATGATCTACACATCTTCGTTTGAGTTTATTTTGAACCTTATTGCTTCACCCTTCCTTCAAAAGTAGAAAGTCAAACCTTCTTCTCTAAAAAACTAATCTTTTCTAAAAATATACCCCTGTTTCCTTTCATTTCAATTCTGTTGAAGGAGTCAAATAGTTGGCACTAAAGTTTATAACAAATTTATGTGTAACTTTGACACCACGTAATTTCACAGTGAAATTATAAAATAACATCAACTGAAAATGAGTATTCAAAGGCATTATCATATATTTGTCAGATTTCTTCTTTATAATACAGTTCAAGGCTTCTTCTGTGTTATAGTCGTTGTAATAAACCTGACCGGATTTCAAGAACATTGTGCCAGTAGAATCTTTTCGAATATTCAACCACAACTTTCAACATCGACCGATAGTAGCTGAATATACTTCGTTGAGAAATGTTTCTTGAATTGACTGATATCTATATCTTATATGGATTGAAGGGGTTATATTCTTAGGAGTGATTGATTTTTTTTTTGAGTAGTAGAAAGCCAAAAACTTTTTTTCCCAAAAATATATCTTATACTTATGAAAGCGAAAGTCATTTAACACTTAGTCGTGTCTGTTTTTCCGTGCTTGTAAGTCATAGGAAGCTGAAATTGAGTAAATAGGTGCTTCCTAGGTCTTAGATGCGCAATAGAAAAGGATTTTCGAATAAATCAACTCTGGCGCCCCTCGTGGTGGTGAAAGGGAAGTGTTTACATATGAAAATCATATTTTCATTACTGTTTCTCCGCACCGCTAGATTATCGGAGGTTCAAATTTTATATGTAGGTTCGTTTTATGTTGTAAACGTGCAAGAAGAAAATATTTTCAAATATTCCAACTGAGGCGCCCCCCTGGGGAGCGTTTACATATAAAAATTACTTTTTATAAGTGTTTCCCCGTACCGCTATATTTTCGGAGCCTTAAATTTTGTATGTAGACTAATTTTATGTTGTAGATGTACAATAAAAAAGGATTTGTGAATAATATAACAACTGAGGTTACCTATTCTTCATTGTTTCTCCGTACCGCTAGATTTTCGGAGGCTGAAATTTTTGATGTAGCTTCATTTCAAGTTATAGATGTGCAGTAACAAAGGAATTTTTATTATTCCAACTAGGGCGCCAGCAGCGGCGGAAAAACGCACGTTCATAAAGTAAACTTACATTTTCATCACTGTTTCTCTGTACCGGTATATTTTCAGATGCTGAAATTTTGTATGTAGGTACGTTTCATATTGTAGGTAAGCAATTAAATAGAATTTTTGAAAATCCCAGTTGGAGCGCCAAACACCTGAAAAAAAGGGGCGTCCATAAAACAAAATTACATTTTCATCACCATGCTCTTGACTTCCCGGTGGGTGATTTTATATTTAGTATCAGCATCGCACCCGTGCGGAGACGGGGTAAGTCGCTTGTATTCCTATAACTGTAATTCAGAATTTCTCAGGATTTCGAAAATGATTCTAATAATCAGAATCATATCTGATTTCAACTGGTTTCCTTCAATACTGTTTCATTTGGAAGATGATTTCTTCATGACAAGTTAAAAATTTCACATATTTTGTATTGAAAATATTACGAGAATATTCGTTGAAACAATTGCATACTTATTATGAACATATGTGATTGGGTTGTATTCATCCAATTGTCCATCATTCAGTCCAAACAGAAATAATTCATGTATATCTGTTCAAATCTGTTTTTCCGTGAATCAGCTGTCGCCCCCATACGAACGATAACTCTCAGAAGTTGAGAAACTTGTGCGAGCTAAGGCCTAACGAGGTCTCACCTTTCAACTTGTGATTCCTAACACGATTGCAGAATCATCCCAGTTCCAACCAGATAAATTATCTCAAGAAAAATATCCGATCGAGGCGAGAATCGAACCCACGGCCTTCCGATTGTGAGTCGGGCGCACTACCACCGCGACCAGTTCCAAAACAACTTTCTCACTTTTCAGTCTCGCTATGATTTAACAATCGTAACAAATTTCAGTATGACTTATAAAGTTTTCACGAATATATTTAGTTGGCTTGCCCTACATTTTTATTAGTTATTGCCCCATCTCTACTTAATACATGATACGAAGGTCTCTCATCATTCATCAACTCATGAGGAAATAATTTAAACAGAATTTCTTGTCGCATACCAATAATCATTCGATTTCAGCAGTTACTGAAGCGATTACAAAATATCCAATTAAACTATTATTACCATATCAAATATGAGTCAAAGAATCATTACGGCAGGTTATTGAGTGTTTTTGAATTATTTCTCATTATACCCATCATTTCACGAATGTTAAATGTCATTGGCTCCAAGTTACCACATTTTGTAGGTCTAGGTTCAATTCGTTCAATGATAACTTCTTTCCCTACTACTCAGTCGTCAAATAATTTTAAACATACACTTTTAGCGAAGCGTCAAGATTTTTATTTCATAGTAGGTTCTGATGTGATCAACAACTGAAATGCAGTTTTGAGTTACTATTGTTTGGTTTCAATTGGATTTTTCTGTGGAATTATTCAAAAGGATCTACAATTCTTGTTTTAGGATATTTGATAGGTGGTATAGTATAATTTTTGTTCAATAGGAAATAGAGGTAAGGAAGATTCCATTATGTTTTACTCTTTGTTAGTTTCATGGTTTATAACGCTTCAGTGGGATCTGAGCACTGATATTTCGAAACAGAAACAATAAGAAATGTCTGTTTTTTCAATATATTTCTTTGTTTTATTTTATCCGGTTCCAATATGTATTCTTGTTCAAAAAGTACTTTTCAGATCTTTAAACAATCGTGTATAGTACCTTTCAATCTCTTATCAACTATTTCGAAATAAGTTTTAGGAACTGACACTTTCTCTTCGTGAATATTAATATCAAGAATGTTAGATAACACCAAATATAAATATTTTCAAAATTGTCTTGAAAAATATGTCGCACTATTTTGAAATAACTAAAATTTTTGTTTATTTTTATTTCAGTACCCACATACAATATAATGCAATATAATAATCATTACAATAAGATTTAATAATAACTTAATAAATGAAACTTGTCTTTTTCAGTTATTCCGAAAGTATGTATAATTTGTTTCGTGTTGTTGCTTCTGTTGACATTTTCGTATTTCGATTTTCACCTCTTGATTTACATTTTTCTAAAATTGTTGTTATAGGTATGAAACAATATTTCCATCCTCAATGTTCATTTTTAGTAGAGGAAATTATTTTTCCTGGAAATAATTAAACCCATTTCAATGACTCAATGACCGCATTAAAATCATCTTGATGAACATGTCTGCTATATGCCAGTATATAAATTAGTACTCGAATTTGTTGCTTCACAACATATTTCGTCGTTTTTTAAAAAACAGGTGGGCGGTATTTGAAGTAAGAAATTTGAAAAAAGGTTCACAAAAATGTTTCGTGTTTCATAAGTTATCGATATCCAAAAACGTATATTCCGAAAAATTCATATTCACTCACGACACACATTTCTCTGATGTCTACCGTTTCGGATGTATAATCGAAAAATCCCCAAAAGATCTCCTTCCCTTTCTCTCACCTCATGTTCACCTCTCAGGAACGGGGACTTCGAGTATGATTATCTATAATTTACTTCTAATGAAACTTTCCAGTTGAAGCATCTTATATTTCATGCATTCTATGCATGTTCATTGTTTATTGATTGGACTAGATGTTCGTTTTTCTAATAGTCAATGGTCCTCATTATACATATCACAGGTTCATTTTGAAGAAAAATATAGACTCGAGACAGACTCAGAGACATTGAATAATATATTCAGGGGAATTTTCAGAATATGAGTAAATGCACACTTCAGCTTAATTTGAAAAAAATGTTATGCTCGTTAAACTTCTACCCGCTTTGAGTGGTATATAAATATTTTAAAACTTCCATGAATTTGATAATTGAATGCATTCTTATACAAAACCTATGATGTTGTTTTTCAATAACAGCGATCATTCAGGCAGAAAAACTTCAAATTGGGAAATTCTCCATTTCGAAAAACTTCGGAGATTTGTATTCTGTTCAGTAGATTTCTGATGAAATTGAAAATACAATACGTTTCGGCATTTTGACCGTCTTCACGTTCGAAAATAATAATAAATTACAAACACAAAATTGTAGAAAGAGTAGTTTCACTTATTGTACAGAGACGATGAAAATTAAATGAAAAAGCTGAAAAAATATATGATGCGCCTAATAAAGTAAGATGATTTATCTTCAATGAGGGAGGTTGGGCTATGTTTTCAAAGTTATTGTGTGTATGAGATGGACCTTGAATATCACTAAATTTAGTAACAGAGTTATGAACAATTTCCAGAGTTATTCTTTTATTCTGATTTTCATTATCAAATTCAAAAGCTATAATTTCAGTGTTTTGAAAATTATAGTGACAGGCATTTCTGAACGAATATTTGGATGAAACAAGAGCATCATAATTTTTTATTTTTCACATTTTTTGTGTGTGGACACACACACACACTGCCAGATAGTTTTTTATTTGTTAAGTGTATGTGACATACTATTTCTACAATCAATCTTGTAAACAAAACTCGGATGATCCATTGTGCTATTGTTTGGTCGTAACTTCAAAAAGCATTGTTCACTTCTATTATTTCGCTACACAAATTAAACGTTTTCCTAAAACTTTTTGGAAACTCTCCGAAGGACCTCGTATGTATGACATAGAAAGTTACTTTAAGGTTTATTTTTGTTTACCACTATCATTTGGTGACGGTTTTTTGGTCTATTTTTATTGCGTGAAAGTCGAATCACTTATATCACGACATGTTTCGTAGCTACGTAGCATCGACACTACGAAAAAGCTATCAGGATAGCGAAACATGTCGTGATATATGTGATATGTGAAGATCCACTCATAATGTGTAGTGTGAAATTACTATGAATTCTCATCAAATAACGGCTTAATCAATGAGAAAAATAAAAATCTAATAATAAGTAGTATGTTTCTCCGTTTTTTTTCTCGTTTCGTGTTTGCTGGAGGTATTGAATCAGTACCCTGTGTAGTTGGCCATTAAAATGCAATTCTTGCTATATATTTCAAAATTTCCTATCGTAAACTTATTAAGAAGCTCGTACTGTACATGTTCATTTGAGAGAAAGTAGCACTGCGAGAACCACATCGCTGCGAATATAACTAATCTGCATTTTTTCTGTTTCAGAAATTCTAACCTACTCTAGTCAAAATGAAGTGTTACGTAAGTCTCGTGTGTTTCTTGAGTGTATTGGTTTACGTGCAATCGGCTCCATTCTTCCCTGAAAGTGCCTCCGCTAGTCTTCAGGTTAGTTGAACTGACTTTATAAGTATGAATAGACCAGTATGATTTTTTTGAAACAAATCGTTACGTACATAATTCTGGGCAGACTAATGAAATTTCATTTCGTCGTGAAGAAAAACCCCTGAAATTTGTATTAAGTTGTAAAAATGGACTACTTCCATTAACGCTAATGGAACAATATTTTTTTCCATTCATCATAAAACTCACACCCCATCATAAAACTCCCACACTATTTGTTATCAACTAGTATTATTATATAAACATTGAAATATATTCACAACTGTCGAAGATATGATAAATCAATTGAGTATAACCTTTCAGGTTCATCATGAAATTCTGTACCAAAAACTTTATTATTATTGGATTAATGTCTAAAATTTTCATACGACTAATTTTTCTATCAATCATTATTGATTACTGTTATCCTGTATTTTGTCAGATAGTATACTGAAACATAGTTTATCAAGATAGTGGCTTCAAGTTGCAAAAGAGATTAGTGAGGCCAGAATAATACATGAAAACTAACACGAAAATATATATTTTCCAGCATTAGAAATTTACATGTTTTGTATCGAACAAATGTCATTAACATGGAGCCAGTTTTTTTAAACTGTGCAGAAAAGGGAACTGTTTATGTACAGAATATCACAATAAAAATAATGTGTATAACATGATTTCATTCTGCCTTCGATAGGTTTGAAAATATTTCAGTTGTAAATTAGGTATCGATTACTTTAAAAATTATGTATTTTGTAACGAATATATCAGAAAATGTTTCTGAAATTCAATAACAAGCAATGAAAACAATAACTTGTGTTACATAGATATTGAAATTTTTATGTAACATATGAATCTCATTCGATTCGAGAAAACGTAGTCTTTACTAAAAAACTTGAAGAAATTTTTTCAGGGGGTTTCAATAAAACAGTTGATGAATAAATTTATGACGTATTGATCGTACCGATAACAGAATAAAAGAAAAATATAATTAAGTAGCATGCATTTAGTTTCAATATTGTAATGAGATGATGGATGTAGCCGTTATAAAAGTGGTAAAAAAACAGAAAAAAAAAATTATTTCACATTTTTCATTTTAATTCACCCCTGATAATGTTGACTTGGTAACTGAATTGGGCATTGACAGAAACTGCTCTAGTTCCGATCTTCTGTGTTTCAAAGTAAATATAAAACTATATCAATACAAAGCAATCCTCAATCAGCAATCTGAGGAATTATTACTGCGCAGCATAAATGAGCAATCAATTTGGATATGTAATGAAGTGTCATTGTACTTCTCAATTGATTGTCTCTGGTAATTGACTTGACCAGTGATCATATGGTGTTTCAAGACGATTTTTCAAATGACTGGTATAACATTTTTCTATTTTTTGCATTCAAATGTATTATAACATGTTTTTCGTTATAAAGCTTTCAAACTGTCATATTCCCAGTGAATTTGCAGTAAATGTTATATTTGTACTTTCATTCATTGGTGGCAGTTATGATTCCACAAACAGAGAAACATACAATTGATTACAATTGAAAAAAAATTAATAACTCAGCGGTACAATTCTCAATGGAACAAAATGAAATCTATAACCAAGGCTAACATACGAAATGAATATTTATCTGGATCTGGAAACATATTTGATTGACATTATTAACATTACATATATTGTAATGTTTCGACAAGTATGACGAGTCCAGCAAAACTATGTTGATGAAACTCTTTTGAAAATATATGTCATGCCACGAGCCCCGGAATCTTTGATTTTGGAATCACCAATATTTGTATAGTAACAGTTTCATTTTGAGTAACATAAAATAACTTCTGCGAATATGTTATTAGCTTATAGTTTAAAAATTTCCAATCAGAATTATATCTTCTGTAAGCAGACTCTTGACTGACTTGACCCAAAAAGGTACTGCTTTGCAATACAAATAACTCAATCTAGAAGTAAATCATCACCAGAATCTGCCAGATTTTTTCCTAGCCACTCGTGGAACCCTTTAAGGGCCATAATCAATAATTGAAATTGAAAGTTTGGGCCGAAGTAATATACAGATCTCTGTGAATGACTTTTTTTGAATAAAGGTAGGTAGGATAGACCTTTTTATAACAGATCTGGTCTCTTTTTCAATAGTTGAACTTTGGTAATTTACTTTGTTATGAAATATCCATATTAAACAAGAGTAAGAGTAGAGACTTCTGATGTTGAATAAGTTGATTTCTTCATACAGCTTTTTTGTAGAAAATAAACG
>WOGP01001669.1:0-14399 GCA_015342065.1 Leptinotarsa undecemlineata | reverse complement strand
ATGTCATGATCAGTACGAGCCCGTAGCGAAGTAGTTCCGTTGACAGATACAATGATTTTCATTGTGGTGTGTATCGGGTTTATATCTTATTTTCCACCACTTTTTACGTCACTGACTTCTCATTCAAAATTCTTTTTTCCAGTTCAAGTTCTACGAGGATAAGAATGGAATTCAATATGATGAAATAATGATATAGAGGTTTTTCCTGAAGGTAATAATAATAATCAATCAATGTAATCGAAATTTCTAATCTCATAGTTAGTGCTGGAAAAACCGTTCTATTCAGCAAAACCTTTTATTTCCGTATCAATTTTTTTGTAGATTGTATATCTCCGGTTTGTTATTATTGAGTTATTAATAATTCGAGCATGCATATTATAAATAACAGGGACAAGGGTTAGTGTCAGATATATCAAGAGTGTGTGTTTCATGCCGTATGCTTTATGTAGGTCAAACTAGGAGGATATTTGAATCAAGCATGAAATAACGTAGAAACAGTTTCCAGAATGGCAATAATAAATTCGACGTATTCTACTCACCTCCTTGCAGAAGGATATGAGTTCAGTCATGAATTCAAAGCTTTTCACTTCCAGAAGAAGGATATAGTATGGAAAGGAATAGGTAGTTATATTCCCAATGTAATCGCTGTATTTCCTGTTTTCGCTAGTTCATGAAAAGATTATATCCACTCTTTCCAAGTAGTTTAAACTAGATTAAAATTAAATGTTTTCTATTATTATCGAATATTTACAATAATTTTTAATGTGATGCATTATTAGTTGATTTTTTTCGATTCATTTTTCCCAAAAATTTTCGGAATTGTAATTAACTTTGCTGTTGAAAACTTTTTAAATTTTATATTCGAAGAGTAAGCTTACGTCCACCCCTTTTGATGTTGAGAGTTTTGCAAGATTATTGATTAAATAAATGGATCGAAAATTTGAAATTTACTGCCCATCGCCATTTTTGGTAAGGCTTTCTACTTCTACTATTCAAAGAAAATAAGGAAGCAATCAATTTAAAAAAATTAACTCTATACAAAAATGTGTAGATCATACAAAAAAGTAACTTTCAGACACAAACTGGAAGAAAAAGCCCCCTCGAAACATCTACTTTCATATAAATTTTGAATTACATAAGAGAAAAATACTTTCTAAACAAATACTTTTATATGAACACTAAATTATATAAAATACACTTTTATCTATTCGGTTTGTATTACAAATATTCGTAATGGAATTGAATTAGATATCATTCACAGGATTGCTACACAATATAGTAAATGAAGGAGGTAAAATTTCACTCATATGAAACGCTGTCATTCTCTCTGGTGGACATCCGTCTCTGTGGAAGACATTTGCCTTATCGCCTCTTCAGCACCTAATCAGGATAGCATGATAAGATGAAGCATTCAATTAATTCAAAAAATAACGATTCTTGCATTTTTTGTAAGAAAATGAAGAAGTAGAAAGCCAAAACCTTTTTTCTCCCAAAAATAGTCTCACCTAAAAATATACCTCTTTCAATTTGAATATTTTATATTGTGGATGACGAACATACTTATAACATATGAGATTGATAATGAATGATATTATGATTTACTGAAATTTTCTTTTAATGTTTGGAACGTGATACCATTAATTTCAGGTGATTTATTATTTTTCAGACAGTGAATAATATCGTATATTTCCTTATCTGTGGTATATTAGAAAAAAAATGATTTAGGGTTATCAAAATAGTTTCGATAGATGATGAATTTTTGGTCCTTGTCAGAATTCTCTTTTTTTTTCGATACTTTTCGAGTAACCTGTCCTTTTCTTTTATTAGCTTAATTATTCCCTCCATTATCCATATTTTCACCAGTGTGAAGGCAGCTATTGGTTTCAGCCACTAAATGGGGGAATTTACCGATAACGGAAAGGAGTGCGCCAAGCCACCATTGATCGTTAAAATTCATAGTTGCCTTTTAGTGGCCGTGGCTAGCCACGGAAGTTTCCACATGAAACGATATTTTTCAACGTTTCCAATAATACCTTTATAGCCCCCGATATTTTCGCCGAAGAGAACAACTCCTGCAACCCCTTCCTACTTTTTCAATAAAAAAACCTGCAAATAATACTAGACTAAAATCACATCTCTGGTCAAAATTTTCTCTAGAAGGTTGATTGAGGCTGCTTGAATTTCCTTGAAAAACTGTTCAAACTGAATTGATGATGTTTCTATAGTGTTTTCAGTTGTTTGTCTAGTCCTGCATTGGTTTCACGAACAAATAAAACATTAACATTCATGTGTTTGTTGTCAATGTTACCACGCCGCTGCGGGGAATGAATATGATGGCGTTTCTTCAGACCCTTCAAGTGCACTTTCAACCCCCTATTCATCGTCTCGATTTCTTTACTCCTCAAAGCGAGACAGCTAATTCATGTACTCAGTTGGAAAAGGGTTTCAAAGGGCAGGGACACGCGTAGGCGATTGGATTAACTAATGAAATTGGTAAGGGCAGGTAGTTAGGAAGGAAGTGGTTGAAATGGTCCTACAGGGTGAGGTTGGTGGTTAATTGTGAAGTAACAGGGTTGATTTCGATTTGAAATTAATTCCTTCAGTGAGAGTACAGACCGCTTTAAAAAAGGGTTGAATACTATACATATAGTTCTGTTCAAAAAAATTATGTTCAAATTTCGCAAGCTACGTACATTTGAACAGTTGATTTTGCATCACCATAATGCACTTGCTGACTTGTCATTGCTTATTCGTACTTTTTTGGCCAAAAACAACATCGTAATAATACTGCAGCCACCGTATTCACCAGATTTGACCCCCTGTGAGATTTTCTGTTCCCAAGATTAAAGAAACCTATGAAAGGACGGCGGCGTTTTGCGACGATTGAGAAGATAAAAACCAAATCGCTGGGTGAGCTCAAAAACATCTCAAAAAGTGCATAGGTATCAGAACTGCTTCTAGAATTGGAAAAGTCGCTGGCACAAGTTTAGTATACCTGGGGTGGATTACTTTAAAGGGAACAAAATAGAAATTAATGAATGCGTAAATATTTTTTGAGAAAAATTTAAATTCACCTTATTTTTTTTAACAGGGTTCTTAAAAGTTCGTAGAATAGTGGAAATTATTGATGAGTAAATAATTATCTTTGAAAATTCCAATACGATAAAAATGTGTTTGCAACCCAGAGATCAGCTTACATTATACCTGACCGTGTATAATAGAAATGTTAAAATCTACCTAGTTATTGTTGTAATATTGAGTTGTAAATGTTTGGGGTTACACTTTAAAGTGCTTTTTTTATCTTAATTCTTAAGTTCAGTCTTAAGAAAAAGTTAAAATTTTATATTCTCAACTATATGCCGTTTTATGGTCTTGTTCCTGCATTCGTCTTCGATTCGTAATCTTGAAAGTTTTCAAACTTCAACATTCCGGACTTTTATAAGTCTATCGTGAAAGATCGTTTGAATATTCATGAAATATTGACATTATTGTCAATAATGGTTGGATAGGGGAGTCCCTGGTAGATTATTCTGAGATCTTAACAAGGCATTCGATTGTGACAATCATAATATTCTTTCAGAAAAGTTGTACAATTATGGACTTAAAAGCAACGCCTTGAAAGTAGTAATTTTTTTTATCAGTAGGATGGAATTTGTTTCACTGAAATATTTATATTATGAAGGTAAACGATTAAATATTTATATTATGAAGGTAAACGATTCGTTATGTCTGAAATTCAGATTATTGAAACAGGCGTGCCACAGGGCTCGGTTCTAGAACCCTATTTCAAATGCAACTTCGTATGTCTAGCCAATTATATTATCAACAGATGAAGAAAGTTTGATTTGGATTTCAAACTAGTTTCTGGACGAAATAGTGAAAAGAAGCGAACCAATTTTCTGAATATGAAATTTGGTCATCAATTTTATATGTTCAGTTCTTTCGAGCAGGAATCGACACCACGCAAAATAGTTTGTAAAAGATGAGGAGACACTTGTAATTATATGTAGTCATATCACTCTGTCTCACCCATTCCCAATTTTTATATTCAAGTGATAATGATACAATTTTAATTTTGAAATAATAATGTTGAATTCGTCAATGTTTATACACTATCGTGGATATATCTGCAAAGACCATTAGGTTTTTTAAAATTCCTTCATCTCAATATGGAATAGGTATAAAAAGTAGTTCGTCAATAGAGTCATACATACTCAATATGCGAATAAAATGCTGATAAATGGATATTGCCATCCTAAATTTTATTTGTTATCAGAAAATTGAATGAGATCATTAACAGAATCAACCTCAATATACCAGTATTTACTCGTAAAGGGAAATGGTTTTGTAAAGGATTATCATCTCACTTTAAGTGAATTGAATACGTGATTGCTCTAATTAATTCCTTTTATGAATTACTATGAGGGTTGTAAGTTGTTCCTATTAGGGTCAAATGATATTTTGAACAATAAAAATTTACAAAATATATTCGACGCCGTCAATGAGGACATTTCTATTGAACCATTTATTCAGTAACTTGTTTCAATTAAGATGTTATCTTAATGTTCCGCTTGAAATAGGTAAAGTAGTGTTTATATTTGGTACACGTATTAAGTTTCGTCTGAACGAGATATTACACGACAAATAAAGATTAGGAGCATAAACGTAGAATATCAAATTCAAATACACAGTCTATATACGCTGCCTGTTCAAAAAATAAGGTATCATCAACAATGGAAAATTGCAATGAAAGACTGATTTTGAAGGTACGCATACACTCATTAATCGATAGATATACTGAAAGTAGTTCCACTCATTGATAACGGTCAGTCCTATTGACATTCTTAAAGTCATTCATATATATTTAAAAATTTTCCAAATTCCTACTTTCGAAACTATCTTCTCCTCCTCCTCCAATGTAAGTATCTCGGTTATAAATCCGATTGTGACCTAATGGAGTCTTACACAATAATTTATCTGCGAGTCCCAAGGAAACTTTATGTACACATTAATTTAAAATTTACCCAAGTAATTCGCCAGCATGCAGTTATTACCCGTCTTTGTGTACTATGTTTAATAATATGTATTATAATTTGCATGCAACGGCGGTAAATTGTAAGAGACCGCACATAAAATTTTCAGTTTCTTGAAGACTGGCTCAGTAGCGTAGAAGAAAGAAATACATGATGTTGGATGCTTTTTTCAATTTCACTGGTATTCTACAGGCTCAATCGAATATCAGAAGTATATACATGATTATGAAATGTGTCACTTTAGTTTACCCAAACAAAAAATATACACTGTACTATCTAAAATTAAAGAAAAGCGGGTCAAGTAATTACTTTTCATTTTGCGCAAGAAATGGTTCTGAAATCATATTGTGTGATACGTTGCTGTATTCACAATGAAAAATGGAGTAGTACACAGGGTATACTTTAGTTTCGACACATAAAAACATACAAAGTTGATGATGCTTTCTAAAAGACGAAACGTCGCAAAAAATTCTGAATTCTGCTTACGTTATCGTGTAGTCCTTAAAAAGTGGTCATGCCTTTACATGGTTTTACAGTTCATTCAAAAATTAAGCTAGGAGAAAATAAAAACGAAATTTTCAAATTTTGCTTTTTCTGGGATATTTCCGAAACTACTCGGAATATTAAAACTTTCTAAATGACATATTATTATTCACATAAATGCGCTACTTTTCTCTAATTCAATCGACCCCGTATCACTTACCGTTTCCGATATCCCCATGCTGTTCATTCTTATCTTGGATACAGTGTATATCTACATTTAAAATAGGTTTTTCCGTTAACCAGTTGTCGCACCCCTACGAACTACAAACTTGTGCGAGCTAAGGACTAACGAGGTCTTACCTTTTAACGTGTGATTCCTAACGTTGACGATACGCAATATCTGCCGAAAACATTGCCGCTGTCTGTGAGAGTGTGTAGGACAATCAGAGACAGTCCATTTCGCCTCGCTCACAAGAATTCGACGTTTCGCAGACCACAACTACTCATATCAAAAATTTCATTTCAATTTTAAGCAATTAGATTACTTAACATTTGAATGAATTAACTTGTAAATAATTTTTTGTGTCATCTGTATGAAAAAATGGATTGTTTCCAAATACGAACTTCTAGTATTTGAAATAGTTTATTACCAAATGCTCATAAGACCGTTTTATGAACTCGAATTCGAATTTAAAATTTTTTCCCACAAACATAATCGCTCGTGATATGAATTCGTGAAGCTATTTTCCTACCTTACTCTCTCAACCGTATACGCACAAATTTTTAATGACCCTTTCTCGTTGTCCAACCGAGTATTTCAAAACCACGACAATGGAAATTAGCGAGTCAGAAGAGTTGAACAGCACGTGGAACTCGAAAGGGGAAACGTTAAAAAATTCAGGATTTCCGTAGAAGTTCTTGAACGAGTGAAATTAATCGGCCGTCTGCTTTTTTTATTCCTGCTTAATCGTGTTATTCATGCTCGAAAGAAATTCTCGATGAACTTGTATTGGCATAACGTTTGGCATTTTTTGTTTTTCAAACCTCTACTAAATTTCGCAAAATTGTTACATAAAGTAATAAGGTAGACTTTTTTGTTTTTTCCATTTTTATATATGGCATATTTAGATTGTAAAGAAAATAATGTATATATAAGAAAACTAATTAATGCAGTTTATCCGTGTGATTTCAACTATAAAGGATTTTACAAAAACCTCGACACGTGTTTTGCTATACAATAGCTTCCTCAAGCGTAAACTAAAAATTACTTCTACATTACAACCATTTTATACTCTAACCTATTACCTACTCGTATGCCTACTTTTTAATGAAAGAATCTGTCTGAAAAGGTCATATGAGTATTTGAATATATGAATACATTTTTCCAAAATATACTATTTTTACCTGTAAATGAAAAGATTCAATAATGGCGAATCATTCAGTTCAGTTTGATCGTTCATATGATATTTAGAGTTTTTGAATTTGTTGGCCTATGAGTGGCATATTTGGAATTAATTTTTCCTTTCTGGAAACTATTTTTGTGATTCTTAATGCGGGCATTGAACGTTCTTCCAGTTTGACCTATATAAAATATCGGACATGACTAACAAGATAATTTATACACTCCCGATTTTTCTGAAACTGAACTTTTATCATTGTTATTCTTTATGTGCATGCCTAAGTTGTTGGTTTTGAAAGCAATATTACATCTTTGATGAGCAAAAAATCTGAAATATTTGTAGTGGGTTGGCCTAAGTAGGTTAAGGTTTAATAACTATTATCTTCTTCTCTTCGAATTAGGTAAACTTACTTCAACGCTTGGCAGTATAACTTTTTTGATAATAAAGAATGTATTAGACTGCTGTCGTAATCATTTTTGAGGGATATTCATTTCATTATCTTCAGATCATTATTAAAATTTGCCTCTGACAAGGCCACAGTCTATGGATCATACTGTTGAAAGCGGCTACTTTGTGCTGATACGGAATTATGAATGATAATATCTGTATGTGCCAGTTTACGACAAATTGAGAAATCATGTTTGTTGTTATCTTTTGTTATTGTCAAGTCTAAAAATTTATAGAGTCGTCCTTTTCCATCTCCATTGTGAATGTGACAGAAGGGTGGGGAGAATTGATGAAAATTAAAAACTTAGTCAACTGTCTGTTCGTTCCTGGGAAACATACCAGGATATCATCCACATATCTTTACCAATACAAAAAACTTCTTCCCAGTGGGTTACTGTGTATTTTTCTTTCCAAACCATCTACGAAAATCTCTTACCCCTAATAGTGAAAATCATGCAATAAACAGTATTAATTGGTTTTAATATGGATTTTCATCAAGTATCGGCGAGGTTCATTCAATTATAATTCATATATGTTAAATATTTTTCGTCAGTGTTTATTATCCATGAGTTTAACTTGTTTCTAATTACCGGGCATGAATTTCATTTGATATTCCTCAAAAAGTTTTCTAATGTTGATGTAATTTGTAATTACAGCAAAATAATCTATAATCTTCCTGATAACTCGCTCTTGATCGACCTGCAAAATTCATTTATGAAATCAGAATGCATTTACATATACAAGATTGTTGAGGAGAATATTTTCAATGCTTCTAAAAAATTAATGAGCAAATCGATTGTTGTTCCGATCAAATTGTCAAATTGGTAGTATTACAGTTGAAGTTTTTTATGTTGTTTTATGGCACGGATGATTCCTTTGTTATATTTGTCAATCTGCTACCATAAAGAAACACATGTCCTAACGTATGGAAGACAACTGAATTAGTGCTGAAAAGATAATAAAGCAAACATCAGATTGTCCGCCATTGAGGATTACTGTGTTTCCATGTAAGTGAAATTTCACCTCATTCATTCCTTTCAGTTTCTGTCGGAAAGTTACTTTTTTGCATGATTTCCACATCTTTGTGGAAAATTGATTTTGAAATTGATAGCTTTCTATTTTTTGAAAATTCCCACATTTTTTGTTGAATAATGCTAGTGAAGTAGAAAACCAAAAATATACCTATTTCAATTTGAGCTATCGATGCAATTATATCTTTATATTCATTCAACCTATACCTTCGTTACTTCATTCTTCTTCCCAGGATTTTCTTTTGTCTAACTGTTTTAGCGTATGCACGTGAAAAGCATCTGGATTCAATTTACGAGGATGAATGGTCATCCGAAATTTCGGTAATGGAAACACTATTCAGCTTTTAATGTTCTGAAAGGTTAGGGAAATACGTTTCATTATCCCAAATCAAAGGATTGCCGACTTTATGGTTCACTTGAACAGAAAGATTGACATGGGGTACGACGGGTTATTTGTTTATTTTGATGGTCATGTTAGGTAATATATTATATTCTTCTTCAAGAAAATAACCTGTTTGATTCATATACTGCATTTTAACAAATTGAAAAACTTTTTTTAATGTTTCTACAAAAATGTTTTTTTTTATTGCTGTTTTTGTAAATTGTTCATCGTCGTCCACTTTTTTCAACGTTTCTCTATCTTGTCAACCACTATCAAATATAAATTCAAATAGTTGATAACTTCTACATTCAATACAAATTATATGATTATCAAAAAGTTTTGTGAGTGAATTCGTATCTACGTTTCGAAAAGATTTACCTCAGTGAATTATTTAGTACAAAGACAACTCATAAAAAAATCAGTATGCTAATAGTGTTCACAGAATAATAAAGTGGATCATCTATACATTTGGAAAGGCGAAGATAACGCATTCTTCTATAGGGAACTGATGTTCTTCCATTTCCTCTAAGCGATGCATTTATTGAAATCAATTCCAATATTCGAAGATCGGACATTGAAATATTGCGTGACAGATGCTAGTCCATTTTTCACGCCAGACCCTTCAGATATCCATCATACTCTGTTCAATTTAGTTAGATGTGAACGAATTTGCCGGCAAAGATATATACACAGATTGAAAGTCATTTTTCCGTTTTCTTTTTGATATCGAAGCGGGTTGATAAATTGATTTTCGCAAGTTAGGATTCCGAGTTTGTGGAAAATCCAGCTATTTCGACTACCCTGTCTATCCGTTTATCTCACATGGTAATGGAGCGATATTGGAAGGAAATCCATGGCAAGAAATTTGGATCCACAAGTTGGAATTGTGATAGAAAAAATATAGGGTTGCGGTTGCGAAGATTTAAAGATTTTAATACGTCCTAAGTCCTAGGTTGCGTTGTTATCCAGTTTACAGTACAGTACAGTTAAAATGCGCCATCCTGGATAAGTCATTCAATATTGAGACTGTGAAAAAATCGTGAAACACGTCAATTGATTGACTTTGATTGACGACTTGTCTATTTTGTGAAAATTCATGTTCACTGAGGACATTCTACAAAAACACACTGTTGTCAATTTTCCATGACGTTTCTTTATTGTTGACTAGTTTCGGCTATTACACCATTTTCAAAACTACTGATTACATTCAAATCTGAGTAATTCATACCTAAGTTGCCTATCCTATCATAAATAATTTGGTACCTACATTTTGTATACCTGGAATACCTATGAACATAGCAAAACAATGCTTTTGATATAATGTAGGTTTTGGGAACTGGATTATAGGTTCAGGAGAGGACTATTATTTAGATCAAGTTGTTCGTTTACTCAGATTTAAATGTAATCAGTTTTGAAAATGCTGTAATAGCCGAATCAACAATATAGAAATATCGTGGAAAATAGGCAAAAGTGTATTTTTGTAGTGTATCCTCAGTGAGAGACATTTCTACTCCAAAATCAATCCCTTGTCAACCACCCCTCGCCATAACAACCCAGATATCAAAGATTTCAAGTAGGAGTAATTATCTAGTGACACCTTATTTGAAAAGACTTCTAATGTTGTACCAATCCTATTACATTTTTGATGTTAACAACGATATGTAGTGTAAAAAAACTTTTTGGGTTTGTATTTAATGTTGAACTAGAAATCGAAGCTGTACAGAAAAAAAATGCTCTATCAAATATTATAACTGAACACCATTAACTTACATACAGTGGTTTAAATGAGGGTCAGTTTCCTCACGTCAAAAATAAAAATATCTAATAATATGACTGAGCTGACAGTCACTACTTCAGAATAATTTTGACACGAGGGTTGTTGTGGGGAGGGCTGACTGACAAGGGGTTGATTCTTCCTTGTTGAGGAAAGTCTACATGTTTCACGATTTTTTACAGCCTCGAAAGCAACTGATTTGTTGAGAGTGATTCGTTTCAACTGGAAAACACTGTACGATCTTTTAACCAATATTCCTTTTTCTAATGAATATTTCAGTTTTATCCTATGTTGGTGAATTCAGATGAGTTCCGTTATTCCCATTTCGCTTAT
Source organism: Leptinotarsa undecemlineata (assembly GCA_015342065.1). NCBI lineage: Eukaryota > Metazoa > Arthropoda > Insecta > Coleoptera > Chrysomelidae > Leptinotarsa > Leptinotarsa undecemlineata. The sequence goes on along the minus strand of WOGP01001669.1, from coordinate 3,516 downwards.
TTTTCATCATTGAGTGTTTTTGGTCTCAATGTTCAATTTCATTTGTAAGACACTTGTAGTCCTTGGTATCCGAAAAACCCAGTTTATGAAATATCTGTCGTTGTCTGTCCAATCTGCGATGTATTAAATTTTATCGCTTCTACCATTCTGCTGAAGATCCCTTCTAATACAGTCCACTTATTTTTCTTGTGATTTTGGTTTTGCAGAAATTGAGTTAACTATTCCGTCTTCGTAGATTTGTGCTGTTTTGATTCATATTTTGGATACTTTCCAGAATGATCAGGGTTTCTATAAACAAGTGTTTCTTAGTTGAACTGTAAGAATGTTAAACAGTATTCCTGTTGTTTTTATGATGATATGCCTGTTAAACTCTACCTACAAAAAAGGAAACAGCACAGGTCTCATGAAAACTTCAACTACTACTAACTCTAATGCACAGGCACCGGTCTAAGAGAGTCTTAAGGATTTTCCTGTAGTGCTTGTGTTTTGTCCTTGAATAAGTCAATGGAGTATTATCTGTATACAAAAATCGTAGCTTTGGTAGCTCCCTATTCAGTACACCTGATCTTGTTTATAATGAAGTTCACTATCAAAACTAAACTATACCACATATATGGGCATGATCGTTATAAGAGGGATAATATATTTGACAAAAACTAAAAGTATTCTACTAATAGCTTATATTAGGAATCTCAGTTTCTAGATATTAGTCCAGCGTCTTGTTCCATCTTTTAACAATTCAAACGAAAGTACGTGTACAAAAAAACCTGAAATATTCAAAATAATTGATATTATGTGGCCGTTGAAATCACCTGACTCTACTCCATTGGATTTTCCTCTCATGGGGTCATCTTAAATACAAGATTCAGCAAACATTCGAATGTTCGCTTGATGACATTTCAATACACGCTGCCATAACAAAATTAATTAAACACAAAGTTCCTCGGTGTATTCATTGATAATAGGCTGAAATTTGATGAACACCTTAAACAACTGAAGAGTAAGATCTCGTCAGGATGTTATGCAGTTAGAGTGGTTTCAAATGAGTTGGGTTTCCATGTCGCAAAGACCGTTTACCATGCACTTATTGAATCTCGACTACGTTATGGAATACCTTTTTGGGGAGCATGCAACTCATCCCTTCTCTCTTCTGTATTGATATTACAGAAGAGGACACTAAGATGTCTCTGTAAAGTCAAACCCAGAGAATCATGCAGGAATTTGTTCAATGCCAGTAAAATGTCAAAAGTCATCGCTACTCGCAATAGCAATTATACTTTTAGACTTTTCATCGCAACTTCGAATTTAATCAAGGATTCCATATACTATAATGATGGAAAATTGTTCAATCATTTACCATTAGAAATGATATCTGTTTAAGTTTAAGCAACATTCATTTCAAAAAGGTGGTGAAGAACCTACTTGCTGATAGACCCTATTATAGTTTGGAAGAGTATTTTAGCGAATCCTTTTAACAATTTTTGGGAAAGAAAGTTTTTGACTCTCTACTACTCCATCTTGATACAAAAAAAGATGAGGAAATCTTCCAAAGAAAAAAAGGAAGTAATCAATTCGAAAATATTTTCAATATCCAATTTTCTCTAGAGTCCTGGTCCATTCGGTCTCCGTATTTTTTCCTCGGCTTTTCCAATCAACCAAACTCGGTTTGATGTTGATCCAATAATTTGAACATAGTTCAATGTGGTTGCCATCTATCGGGATATAAGTTTAAATATATTTCCGATGTCCTAACACCGTTTATATCGTATTTGTAATAAATTTGTGTCATATCTATCTTTTCTTCATTCGCTAAAGCCATTTTTTGCCAAAATTCAATGACTTGTACAATAACAAAATGTCATTGAGTGTAACAAATTGAAAATCAAATTTAGAAACATCAAAGTCAAAGCCTATTATGATAGGAATGAATTTTATTCAATATCTCCAATTTTTCGAAAGAGAATGATAACTTATGATATATCATTGGAAAGGTAAAATCTGGTTCTATTCATAACAGAAAGAATCCAATTTAGCGCCCATAAGAAAAAATGAAGTGGATGATGGTGTCCGCGAGACGAAACGTTGGATAGCAAATCTGAAAACACCATTATGTAGCAGGGAAGAAGTAGCAATGTGTAAGTGCAATTTATTTTCGAATCTTTCGAAACATAATGCCAGAAAAAACTAAAAACCATTTTCTGAAATTTCTGTTTTTTCCTGATATCTCCGGATATATTCGAAATTTCAGTATACAACAATATATTGTTAGTCAGGTAAATGCGCAACTTTGTCCCAATTTAATCATCTTCGTATCTCTCATATTTTCCGAGATCCCAATGGTGAGGATTGAATTTGAAACACCCTGTACACTCCTGTTGCTCCAGTATGGGCAACTCATTTAAACGGTGAAATACGATACTTTCCCAGATGCACTCAAATATCTAGTAAAATGTGCTGAACCTCTTCAAGGCCTTTTTCAAATCCCATGAGTGAATTTCATGAGAGGCGCAGGTACCTTTTAAATGTTTGGACACGGTACTGAATGCAGAGTGGGTGTTGTTTTTTACAGAATGCATATGAAAGGAAGCGGATATACCGGAAATCCTTGTCAACCTGCCTTCACAAATAATACATGGACACTTTAATAATTTCAGTAAGCGTCTGACGCCCCGTTTTTGTATTCATTTTTTGTATCAGGAAATAAGGGATTTTATTCTCTGTTGGGTTGCGGACTAATTGGCTGGGGCGGTATTGGGAAAATTTGCCTAAAACAGACGGAAGTTGTACAAAAAAAAATAATTAAAATAATGTTATTCAAAAAAGTACTTTCCTGAGTGATAAGATTTATAAGGACATAGTAATCATGAATATTCGACAAGTTTATGTCAAAAATACGAGTATATTGAATTTCGTATTATACAACCATACATATTTTGCAACTATTGTCGAAACAAGGGCAATAGCTGCAAATTTTTTATAAAATTCCAAAGGCAGTAGGGCGTAGAATATTTTCCTAACACTCAAAATATACATGTCAGAAAATATTAGAGATTAACAACTCTATACACATATGAAACTGATAATAGGTCTAAGGGATAAAGCTCTTAGAAAATAAAAAAACTAAGAATGTTACCGGTTAGAACTATTATAAATTACTAAGAAATCACACCAATATCATGATAAGAAATGAGAAATCGTAATCAGGTTATAAGTGGTTATAGGTTATAGGTTATAGTAAATTATCATGAAATAAACTTCTCGTAAAAAAATAACTTGCCAGAAAGACTTAATGATCCTATTAAAATCAATAAATGTTTTTTGAGTAATTCTGACCAACATTTTATACATAGTACTGAGTTATTGAATTATTATAAGAATAATTGAAAAAATAATATATCTATTGACAAATTTCGCTTTGAGCCGGTAACAGAAAATATTGTCTACAAATGTATTTTAGAAATAAAAACAAGAGCCATAGGTTCAGATGAAATTTTTATAGATATGCTACTTCTTCTT
>WOGP01001668.1:0-18426 GCA_015342065.1 Leptinotarsa undecemlineata | reverse complement strand
TAATCAATTTGCAAATTAGTAACTCTATACATGGATGTGTAGATCATGCAAAGAAGTAACTTTCAGACACAAACTGAAAGAAAGTCCTCCTGAAACAGCTACTTTCATATAAACAATTAAAGAAAAAATTCTTTCCCAAAAATTAATCACTTCTAAAAATATAACCCCTTCAATACAAAAATGTAATATATTTTGTGGAGATCAAATCGTGAGGTGCAGTTTATGAATTTACTATAGATCTTCATCAAGTAACGGCCGAATCAATCAGAGAACTAATATCATAAATAGCAATTTTATCGAAAATAAGTGAATTGAAAAACTTCGGCTTTGAGGGGTTCACTTCTGAAGTTTATTATATGAACAAAACTTTACTTTCGATTAAAATCATCTCACCAACAACTTCACATTGGAGTATCTCGGACTTATTTGTCGAGTACAGATCACCGGATAAGAAAAGTAATGAAATAACGTTTACTGCAAAATCATTTTATATTGTATTAGACAATGGAAGTCCAAAATGATGAAATACACTGAGTGTTTTTGTTTCAGAATATTAAAGTTGAGGTTAGAAATCTTTCAATTCATGTATTCGCTTGAATGAATTTGAATTATTTCATGATTATTTTCTATATTTGACAATATTGAGTCGAACTCTAGGAGCAGCTGTATTTTGTCGCTCACTTCTAATATATGTTGTTTTAGGTAGAATCAAGCCTGCTTTGTCAGTAGAACACGTCTCGTGAATAAGTGAAAAAGAAATCAGTAAAGTTTATTGACTATATTACATAGCAACATATATTTGTAATTCACAATGGAGAGTGTACAACACTTCAAAACATATCATATGATACTGCAGTGAGAAACAAAATATCCATCTGTTCAGATGGCATTAGCATTCCATGTATTATAGGTTTGTACACCTGACTGTCTGATCAAGGTAATCGACTTTTTGTGAATTTCAACTGAAGCTGAAAAAATGTAAAATATGTAATGTCGGTAATGGCATCAATTCAAATTTGATGAAAAGGTGTTGGCAACGAATAGGATAACTCGATTGAGTAACGATCCATATAGGTTTCTTTTATCCTGAAAATATTTGCAGCACCTGAATAATTTCCTCATGTTACGACAGACACTATAACAGATGAAAGAGTGGCAGTGACAGATAGAAAAGTACGTTATTTTAAGAACAAGAAGAATAGTTACATCTCTCATTTGATGTGAAATGAAAATAGTAGAACATAATTTACTTGTTAAATGATAAGTGTCATAGTTCCAAGTCAAGTTACCGACGAAAGTTATACCTAATTCTAGATATCTTCATTCACAGTACGTGCAGACATTTTGTGTTTCATCTTTATTTGATTCAAGATTACTTGATCAGTTATGCATGACATGTCAGCGTTATGTTTCCCTGAGGGGATAAAAGTGATGGTATTATCTGCAAACAGAATTGATTTGTAAGGCTGCATAAAGTTAAAGACATTGTTTATATGAATATTGAATAATAATGACCCTAGTACTGATCCTTGGAGCACTCCGTGGATTTATGTTCAACACTTCTATTGCTCTAAATAATAATCAAACAGGAAACCTTATATTTTATTTTGATTTTTTATTGATTGTCATAAAATTTCAGCTCTGTCAAAAAACACAAAATGCTGTTAATAATGAATCAGGAAACGTCTGTTCTCATTCATAGATGATTATTCTAAATACGGTTAGACCGGAAAAGGATATATTCTCTGGATACGACACTGATTCCATCAATAAATAGAGAAAGGAAGGTCCTTTTGATGTATTACCAGGTGGAAACGCATCACCCGGAATGATGCTGTTTTCCACTAGACATATTTCAAGGCTTCCATACTTTCAGGAACGGGCGAACGTTATTTCGGCCTTGGATTATTGGATGAATGAAAGGGGTACAGAAACGACAGTTACCAACAGGTATTGGTCTAGAGGCTTTTCTCTGATTACTGTTTAATTGATGTGATCTTTCCATTTTGATCAAGGGAATAATGGGACCTCTTCACTTATTGAGTATTGTTGGGTATTGAACCACGAAAAAATAATTTACGTCTTTGATAATATTTTGCGAATATAATTTTTGCAGATCTACAAATTGTAATTCTCAGGATTAATGTAATGAAATCAACACTAATTCTACTAAAATTGAAGGTCGCAGTGAGACAATAAAATTCGAAATCAGTAAGCTTAGAAATCTTTATTGAAAAGAGATTATAGTAATTGAAGATATCACTTTGAATGTATTTTTTTCAGGAAAGTTGTGAATTTGGATTTCTCCCTGTTTCTCTTATATCATCAAAAGACTTCACTTTTCTCTGGTAGTTGATATCGCCATGATAACGTTAAATCACCTGCCTTTTTGAAAGCTGGATTTGAACACGTTGAAATGTAACTTCAATGAGAAAAATGATGTTCCAATAAAGATTGTTAATATACACAACATGTCCGGAAAATACTGTCTTTGGAGACGTAGACAAAATGCAGGTCCAAAAAAATGTTTTTAAAACACTAATTTTTTGTCAATTGTGTAGAATAACAAATCAATGAGAGATTTTCTGATTGATTCGACCGTTACTTGATGAAGTTCAATAGTAATTTCATAAACTATACCTCAAGATATCATTAAGCAAATTGCGATTAACCATGGGTTTAAAGCCGAATTGATAAACAAAATACTTTCCTCCAAGTAAGTCTACGCAAAAGCGATTCGAGACGTTTTTCCTATTTTTTAAGGCAGACAATCAAAATTATAAATATTTAACGTATTTTGGATAAACAACGGAAAAAGTGGCTTCATTTTTGAGGAAACGAGATATCAAAATTGCATATAAGAAAATAAATAAATTGGAAAAGTTAGGCAAAAATAATAAAGACAAAACATCCAAATTCGAGAAATCAGGAATATATAAATTAAATGGTGGAACGTGTGCTAAAGCATATATTGGTCAAACTGGCAGAACATTTAGAAATCGAATCCAGGAACATCATAAGAGCTATGTCAATAAGAAAACAAATTCAACATATTTAAATCCTATTCTAGAAAAAATGAAGGTTTGAAACTGAATCATTTCAAACATTCTAATGAATCACCAACTGGATTTGAATAGATCGCCATTATTGAACTTGTTTTTCCTAAAACCGAGAAAGAATTATTATTGATGTAGATGTGAGGTAATATGCTTCAGGTGATCATTGTTGAAGAGGTACCTTAGATAGAGGTTTAGGTACTTTTTTGGAGGTAGTCACAATTATGATTACCTGTAGTATACAAATATTAGTGTAAGAGTCAACTTGAAGTATTCAAATCACTTGTTAAAGCTACTCTGCTAGCGAAACATGTTGTGACGTATATTTTTCAAATAAAGTTTGTGTAGATCAAATTGTGAGGTGTAGTTTATGAAATCAATGAGAGATATTTCTTCATTACATTTCTTAGTAGAATTAGAATTCGAAAATTTTAATTCTTATTTGTATTAATTATTGAAATTCAAAATAAAACATTTGTACTAACAGAAACTTTTCAATTCTCCTTTATAATTATATTCATATGAAAATTTAAAAAAATGCTGATTTTGGAGGGATTCAATTTGTTTGAAATGCTTGGTATATTTGAATGCCTTTTATGGAAATCAGAACAAGAAGGTGAAGTTTGTATCCATCTAATAATTTTTGAATGGTCCTGGCAATTGTCTATACAGTGCGATCCATATGTATGGAATGAATTCATTTTTAGCGTTATTATGTACTATGTGAAATACACCTGAAACAGGTCGATTTTTATTCTTAAATTGACAATATACAGTATGAAAATATTATCCCCCTCCAGCACCCCTTCTGAATTATAGGCACCCCCTCAAAAATTTTAAATAGCAAAGGGAGTCGTGTGGCACCTTGTTGGAAAGGGATTTCAGTCCTCTGTTCAGCAATATAAAGGTTTTTGAGTTTGGTGCAATCATAACTGAGAAAATTAATTTTTACAATTTAATCAAATGTTCAAAAGGAACACCATTATTCACTTCTTGACAATAACCTGATCTATTGAACAGACCATCCCTGTAACACGCTCCTTGCTAACCTTGAATCCTGCAAAAAATCTTTGAACATACTAAAATATTAGAAACACAAAGCCTAATAAAAAATGTATATGAATCTAGTAGGCTGCTGTCATTTAGGTATTTGAAGTTAGTAAAAGACGTCAGTATACTATTTGTGGGCGTATTAAATTCAATTATGGCTCATTTGTCCGAGACTCAAAGAATAGACATTTTAATTATGATTGGTTGTGGTAATAAAACAAAAACTCAAAAGGAGGTTAGTGAAATTTTTAATAATAAATATCCTGGTCATCACGTGTCGCAGTCTACAGTTAGCAAATTGAAAAAAAGTTTGGTGAAACTGGCCATGTAAAAATATTGGAAAATCAGGTAGAAATGTTCAATTCACTGATATGAAGATGGTCCTGATAGAAGGCAAGAATTCTGTGAATTGATGATGGACAGAATGAACGCAGATTTGCAGTTCATAAACAAAATAGTGTTTTATGATGAAGCGACGTTTCATTTAAACGGAACAGTTAACAGACAAAACTGTAGATACTGGAACAAAGAAAATCCTCACTAGATGTGTACGACTCACACACAATATCCTAAAAAAGTTAACGTTTGTGCTGGTATCATTAACAATAAAATTATTGGCTATTATTTTTTTGAGGGCACTCTTAATGGTGAGGTTCATGTAGATATTTTCAATTACTTTTCAGTGCCTACATTACAAATACATTTTCCTTGTGTTGATCATCCAAATGAGATAGATCAAACTATTTACTACCAACAAGACGGAGCTCCACCGCATTTTGCACGTACGTTAGAAATTATTTAAACGAGGTTTTTCCCAATAAGCAGATTGGAAGACGTGGAACAATCGAATGGCCGGCTAGACCCCCCGATTTGACTCCTTTCAATTACTTCTTATGGGGTAATTTAAAATCTGAAGTGTATTTTGATTAACCAAACAATATTGCTGATTTAAAAGATAGGATAACGGAAGAAATCAACAAAATAACCCCCGAAGTCATACAAAATGTTGTACGAGAATTCCAAAATCGCCTCGGTTATTATCAAGAAGTTAATGGTGGTAATTTTGAACATTTAATTTAAACGTAAAATACATTGAAAAATACATTCTAAATATTATGTGGCATTATTATCTTCATTCTACGTAAAGTTTTGTAATACCTAGAGACATTATCAAAATTTTACATCATAAAAATCAATTTTCTTAGTTATGATTGCACCAAACTTAAAAAACTTCAAATTTCTGAACAGAGGACTGCTGGTGGGGAATAATATTTTCATACTGTAAATTGTCAATTTAATAATAAAAATCGACCTGTTTCAGGTTTTTTTCACACAGTACCTAATAACGCTAAAAATGAATTTATTCCATACATATGGACCGCACTGTATATCCTTCAGCAATATTGGTAGACTTCCATCTAAGGTGTCTCTTCAAGTTTGTGATATTTTCACCATCATCAGCTAATAAAGTCGCAGAAGTTCAACGACGGCTATGACCTATGTGATTTTTGGATTGGGTAAGTTCGAAAATCAGATGATTCCTAATTTGCGATTACCAAAACTAGTGGATACCAACAGACAGAATCGAAAAATATCTTTTTTGTATTTCACAAATAATCTATTATGTGGGCCTGAAAATAAATATTTCCTATACAACAGCTGGTTTTCTTTTTCAATTACAAAAGTTATCTCAATATGTATTTTGGAATCTGGTATTTTCACAAGTAACATATCTTACTTGTCGTTAATTAGATTAATTGACTTTTTTGTTAGTTCTTCCCGTCTACACGCATCGACTAATCCAATAGCTCTTAATACCTGAAAATAAGGCAAATAAAATATTCCACAATCCCAATATATTGTTAAAATTCTTTTCAGGACTGAATTACGTACTTCCCGAACTAGGTAGAAATAATGCTTTTTCATCAAAGACAGTTGCCAAAAAGATTTCTTCAAGTACCAGCTACATGGGAGTAGTCTTTCCTCCGTTCTTATTATGAGATGCAAATTCTGATGGTTTGATTTTATCTCACTTTTCATCATATATAGGATGGCTCATAGGTCGTAGTCCTACAGAAAGAGTTGATAAAAAAGTTCATTATAACATGAGTTCCGATTCCTTACCAGTTTCACTAACCAGAAAATCCAGATGATGAGAGCTGAATTTATTTTTGATTTTTTTTTAATTAGCAATAAAAGTACTGAATGTTAAGAGCACACAGTCAAAAAATTACTCTCTTTTGTTAAAAACCACGCTGATCTAGATGAGGTTTAACTTTATGCAGAAAACCTAGTTACCTAACTTTAAAATGCAATTAATTTTTATTTTTAGACAATGATATTTTCATTCACAACCTGGAATTTTTGAATAATTAAAAGAAACTGTTGCCCGTTCAATCCTCCGGATGGTTTAGATGGGTCAATAATTATACCATCCATTATACTAGCCCATACATTTTTACCAAACTGGTCATTCTTCCTTTATTATTAGTGGGTATTCTACCTCCTAACAGTTAAAATTGTATATCCTAAATATTCCTGGCCACTAAACGTTCATTTTATTTGACCATAAAATTAAATGAAAAAATTTTGGTCAGTTCTAATTCTTCCTACACATTTTTCGGAAAAAATTACACTTACATGTTCACGTTCACTCTGGGCCCATCATGTGGTAAAATAATCTCAAAAGAAAGTTTTGGCTTCTGACTTCTCCATACTGATACAAATAGTACAAATAAATGTGGGAAGCTTCGTAAGAGAGGAAGAGAGCAATTAATTTTATATTTTGTAAATGTAATTGTTATATATTACATAATTATACTCATAACAGTTACTGTATCAATTAATATAAAGATGGAGAAGTGGAAAACCAAAATCTTTCTTTCCCATAATTCAATCCCAAATATACCCCCTTCAATTTAAACAAGATTCCTATGGCTGGGATTTGATCGAATGAGTGTATGAATGTCATTATGTACTGCCATCGATGACATGAGTAGATCGAACTTCATTCGTGACATAAGGTCGTAATTTTATGAATGAATTGAGTGTTTTATTTTATAATATTATCCAGATTTAGTACTGAAGAGCTGATAAGGCAAGTGTCTTACGGTGAAACATCAGATGTCATACCAGTGAGTATGACTGTGTTTCATGTTAGTGAAATTTCACCTCTCCCATTCACACTATTGTGCAGGAATCCTGTCAATGATATCTGATTTAATTCCAAAATGAATGTTTGGAATACAAACTGAATAGAGAAAAAAGTTTTTGTATGATTCAGTGTTCATAAGAGAGCATTTGTTTCGGAAGTATTTTTCTTGCATGTAATTCAATATTTATAAGAAAAAGGTATTTCGAAAGGATGTTTTTTTCAGTTTGTATCTGAAAGTTACTTCTTTGCATCATCTACTCATCTTTGTATAGACGTTTTTTTTAAATTGATTATTTCCATCCTTTCTATGAAAGATTTTCACATTTTTTTGTATAGATATGGAGAACTGAAAAGCCAAAACCTTTATTTCCCAAAAATTAATCTCTCCTGAGAATATACTCCTTTCAATTCAAATAATTTTGAAATATTCGTATGGCAATGCGATTTTAATAAATATACAGAAATCCACTACTGCCATATCACAAGCACTGGACCATTTCCTAAAAATGTAATTCCACAAAAGTGATTGCTTGCGGATTGAATTTTTCACGTGAATGTACAATAAAATATTATTCCAAAGGATAAGGCGAGAAGCCGTAGAGCGCGAAGTTGGCGATTGCCAACGATTCCTCGGTTAACAAAATTCGTGAAAAAATGTGAAAATATACGGTACATTTTCGCCGAGAGAAAATAATCACACAGATTTTCTTTGACTACTGGAAATTGGCCTCAGAAAATTGTTTGCTATAAGACAATAGACTTCTAGCCATTAAGTGGTCTACTGAACACAATTTAAATTTTAAAAGCTCATTAAATGCAAATTACGAATATAACGCCATTTGCTTAGTCGTTGCATTCAGAATTGCAAAGATTTGAGGTCACGATCGAGAACGTGGAGCTCAGTTTAACTCTTCTTGTTGAATCGCGGAAATTATGTTACTTGTGGGGAGGGAGTGATTGGAAAATGTATTTGGAGAAGAACATTGGGTATTAAATATCTATGAATTTTAAGATTGTGAACACAAAAATTGCGAATTGATGTCGCCCTTGATGATCTGTTTACTCATTTGACAAAATTTTTTGATACAATTTTAAATTTTCAATTCACGTGTTTTGTTGGAATTTGATCTATTCAGTTGACATTTTACTAAGTGACAAAGAAAGGTTAGGTGAGCATTCAACATTTCTTAAATTTTTATTCTTATTCATGCTTTAACTGTTGAAGAGTTTTTGGTAGTGTTTCGTTTTGATAACACTATGCCGCGAGTGCCAAGACTTCGTCGTATTCCTCAAATTAGTGATTTTGAGAAAGCACGAATTGTTGGCTTACGTGTTATGTAATTGGCCGCGGTGATAGTGCGCCCGACTCACGATCGGAAGGCCGTGGGTTCAATTCCCGCTTTGACCAGATATTTTTCACGAGAGAATTTATCTAGTTGAAGCTGGGATGATTCTGCAACCGTGTTAGGAATTACTCGTTGAAAAGTAAGACCTCGTTAGTCATTATCTCGCACACGTTTCTCAACTTCTGAGAGTTGTCGTTCGTATGGGGGCGACAACTGATTAACGGAAAAACATATTTTAAAACATTTTTTTTGAACGTGAGGCAGGTTTTTCAGGTAGAAACATTTCAAGAAAACCACAATAAATCTTTACTTACTATTCTCAGATGTTATCAGACATGGACCCAAGAAGACCAAGAACACAGAACACAGAGCTAGGGGAACAACAGCGCGTGAGGATCGCCGATTAAGACTTTTGGCTCTTAGGAATTGGTTCATCTCAACTATGGCAATTGCGAATCAGTGGTTTGAAGAACACGGAAGGGTTGTTGGAATGCGCACAGTATATTGGCGAATGAGAAGTTTCGGACTTTTTTCTTATCATTCCCATTGGGGATTGCACTGATGCAGAGACAGAATAAATTGGGATCGAATGTGGAACCACGTAGTCTTCAGCGATGAATCTCGCTTTTGTTTGTGTATTCACGATGGACGAGCTAGAGTCCTCAATTCCTCATTTTGATGTGGAGAAGCATGTTCACCATACTGTTGGTTTGATGGTATAGGGCTCCATTGCATATGGTAGCAGGACACCTTCAGTCTTCATTGGAAGCAACATGACAGCTCTTCTTTACTTTCACAAAGTAGTGGAGCCTCATGTCATTCCAAATCTTAAGACCATGTAAGCAAAAAATTATTCAAATATTTGTCACTTAGTATATTGATATTCAGCTATTTTAATGAATTTCATCATTACGTATGACTTGTTCCAAATGGCTTAACTGAAATATTCCTAATCCTCATGGTTAAGAATTTTTCTGTAGCGATTTTCTAGTATTGAAATATTTTGATGGTAGTGCATCCACATATTATGGTTATAATAAATGAATATCGATATTGAAAATAAAATTTTACAGCGATCAGGGACCTATCACAGAAATCGAAGTCATCACACTGAAATCTTTCTTGGAAACTAGTTTTCCCGTAGTGACATGTGAGAAACTCAACTCAAAGTATCCAGATATATATTCTTCGTTCAAGATCTCTTTACTTTGAAGAAGTTTCCATGCTGCCACGGGTCAATCTAAATGGACAAAATACTTTTTTACTGGAATACAGAATATCGACAGAGTTACTAGATTATTCCAAGAGTTTTGTTCGTTTCAGTGTCATGTATTTTTGTAGTTTCATATCTCAATAAATATGTATTGTATTGTTTTGTGCTAGGTACTGATTGATAGAGATATTTTCAGTCTATACAGTGATGATCTTCATTTTTCTTACCCGAATTTAAATGTTTTGATCCTTTTCAGCTCATTATTATACGATTTCGTTGAGCGATTTCCGGCCAAATTTTTTGCAAATTCAAATGACTCAAAGTCATGCCGAAACAGCCCGAAAAATTAACCACACATTTGACAATGATGGTGTTGATGACGTTGGTTGAAATTTCAGAAGATTTTAGCCTAAAAGATGAGCCATCAAGTGGTTTACCAGTAATCCAGGACGGACGATTTGGAAATCCAGGTGGTGGAGACTGACCCATCACAAACAATGTGTGGGATGGCGGAAAAACTGTGCATCAGTTCTCATGTGGTTTTTGATGATTTAAAACGTATTGGAAAGTTCAAAAAGTGGATGCAATACGATTTGAACGATCGACAGAAATTGTCACGTTTCGAGGTCTGTTCTTCTTTGATTCGGCGCAACCAAAATTATCATTTTTCGGATCGGATCGTCACATGTTGGAAAGTGGATCCTCTACCACAACAGAAGTCATTCGGACAGTGGTTGGACACCGATGAGTCACCCAAGCACTTCGCTGGTTCACAATTAATTTCGCCCAATGGATGCTGGAAATAATTTTGCAAAATGAATAAATTCTGATGAGAAAAAATCTGTCATCGTGAAATGGATAAACTGAAGTTTGGCCACAGAACGATGATGATTGCACAAGTACGACTGGGGCGATAAAAGGTTAACGAGGCAGGAAAATTCTGTGATACGGAGAAGCTACGGCGTCGGTAAATATCCAAGTATAAAATAACTGGACAGGCGATGTGGCGGTCGTTTTGTTCGTTTCCAGTATCTGTTTTGTTCATTTTGGGAGACGTGTGGTGGAAGAACCTTATCAATTTATCCAAATACTACCAACAACTCATTCATATGCCAAAAGAGAGTTCACATTTCGATCCTAGTCTTCCATTTAATCTTTGCCTATTATTGATTAGATGTTGAATGGGAGATTATTACCACCATTAGCTACTTTTCAACTTCTACGTTTCTTTTTGTTTTTTATGTAATTCGATGTTTTCAATCGTTTACCAATGTCTTCTGTACAAGGTCCAAAATAGATCAGTCTAACAAAATAGAACGACTTTGTTGGTCTTTACAGTCAGCATACCCAAGGTTGTCTCATTTCTTTTCACTATCTAGAGAAATTATAGGTCACCACGATTTTGTTGACGCTCTTTCTGATCTGAAGAGTTCTTAACTTTCGTTGTAGCTCATTCATTACCATTTATCTTTCCACATATCCACTTTTGTCTTTGCTGTCTATAATTATAGGATGCTTCACATTCCCGTCTGTTTCTCTTAAAAATTATGTTTTGGCTGAAACTCTCAAAAATCCGTCTTTGGATATAACGGAGAACTGGGGTACTCTACTGGAGTCTAAACTCGTTTCATTTCAAATTGAAAGGGGTATATTTTTAGGAGGGATTACTTTTTGGGAAAAAAGTTTGAGGCTTTCTACTTTTGAATCTTTATAAAAAAAATGTGAGAATATTTCAAAGAAAGCAAGAAAGCAAATCAACACCAAGTACCAAGGTGGGCGCTTCATAGTGGTAAATTATCATGTACCACTACACAGTCGTTGAAAAGTGCACAAAAAAAGTTGAATTTTTTATATATGAAAATATATGAAAACTGAACCTCAACTATTATAAATGGGGTCTTCTTTCAATAACTGTCTATCTTTCTGAACAAAAGTTTTTGAGTTCTTGATATTTCCTTCACCGTTATTTTTTTTTCTTTTGGAATGCAACACCGTTGACTGATTTTGGAACTTTCTCTTATTTCTTCCATGCTATGTAAAAAGTACCTCGATGTTTTCATTTTTTGTGTCTGATCCAGACTTATTTGTAATAGTCTTATCTGCTAAACGAGTAGCAAATAAGGCTAGTTGTAGTTCCAACTTTGAAATCCTCTTCTTTTTTTTTCAAAGGAGGAACTTTCAGTGAAATGTAAAGTAGAATTATTGGATAGCGGTGAACTGGCGCAGTACCCTCGACTTCCGATGAAAGGTAGTGGGTTTGATCTCAATCTTGGCCAAACTTTTTTTTTGAGAGAGAACTCTTCAATGTTACATGGTTGACAGACTGCGAATAGTTATGATGCTCCCTAGGTGGCTCGGTGAATTATTCACATAGTATACCCAGAACATGAGGCTTATGACTGAAAAAGCCGATGCCGTTGACACCCAGAGTTGAAAATCATTTGTCAGAAAAGTCTTTCGTAGAATGTGATGAGTCGTATCATATATTCAAATTTATAATGCAGTCAGGCTGCTGGAAAATAATTCCATGAAAATGAAAATATGAATAGATGAGTACTTTTTCAATCATCCACAGTTCAATTTCGATTTGAGAGCCACCGGTAGTCAGATGAATAGAAACTTGGATTCGAGTTTGATGAGCACTGACAGTTTGGAGTTGGAGATATTTTACAGTGCAATTTTTCTTTCAATTCTGAACCTTTGCCCAAAAGTTCATTTCAACTAAAATTGTTATCGTTATGAATGCTGAGTAGTACTAAGTAATGCGTTATTCTCTTCTACAATTTTATTTTTTGTCTCGACTTCTCTATTTCGAAGTTTGAAATGACCTTGACCATCAGAAATTTCGTAACGACGACCTTGACATCTGGATGAAAAAGTTTTTTTCATCAATATATTTCATCTGGCATCAGTGACCAGGTCTCTGATGAGAAAATCAAAACAGAAATGAACGCTCCATATTGTCGACGCCGAAGTTTCGAATCGACTCGGGAAATTGCCATCATGAACTCGATTTTTTATTTCAGTGTCAATGTAATATTTGCAGTCTACTGCGACATCTTGCGAATCACTATACCTATATTATCAAAGTACGTTATCATCTCGTTTTTTCAATTTTTCTTTGACAGGATTTGATGATGAAACTTCAAAGCCGGAACATACGGCTGGTCATTATTAAACTTTTTACGTGAAAATTTCGATATGGAAACCTTCAAACCGACGCATCAGCAGGAATTTCTGTTGAACTATTTATGTTTCAGATAACCCATACAAGAGGAATTTTGTATGTTAGTCTCCAACTTCCATTGTCTAAAAGTGTTTCAAGATAAATTAATGAAATATTAGTGATAATAAAAATCCAGGATCTATATGAATATATTCGAAGGTGATTTGGAAAATAAATATTATTAAAGGAAGAGAAGGAAAACAATTATTATAAAATACAAAAAACACTTTGAGAAATAATACATGAGCAATGTATAGTATCATCAACCAATATTCTGGAAAATTATAATTTTAACTTCTTAATATATTTAGAACTAGTGACACGCCCCGGCTCCGCTCTAGTGCAATGCTGATACGGAATATAAATTCTCTCATCAGAAATGTAAGGGCATGGAGAAACAATGATGAAAAGATAATTTTGTTCAATGGACGCGCGTTTTTTCCCGGCGGCTTGTGCTCCAGAGGAATATTTAAAAATCCTCTCTTATTGTACATATACAACATAAAACGAACCTACATACAAAATGTCAGCCACCGAAAATATAGCGGTACAGGGAAACAGTGATGAAAACCTAATTTTCATATGTACACCGAAGGCGCCACAGTTGGAATATATGAAAATATTTCCTCCGTGCTCATCTAATATATGAGAAACACCTATATACCAAATTTTAGCTTCCTAGGACTCACCAGTACGGAGAAACAGAAATGGATGACTGAGTTTTGAGTGACTTTCGCATAAATGAGTATAGCCATAGTTTCTCTTCTTGAGCAACTCCTCAATATACATACCCAAATTTTTTCACATGACAATTCTCATCTATTGGTTTGTTGATGTAGAAATGTATCACCTATTTTTTTGTCTCGAATGAAATTTAGTTTTTTCTAATAAAAGAAAAAATTGTTACTGTTGACCTGCTCTTTTCATCCATAATTTCATGGAGATTGAACATGGTGACTGAATTGTTGTGGTTGACCCAGTTGAATGTCTCGTTGTTTTCTGTTTCTAAACGAGAGATAATAAATCCACAAACGTCACCTCATACTAGACAGTGCTGTTCGGAACTGACATAGATCTCATTTAGTCATTTTTGCTGGATATGTTTTAAATAATTTTTGTAGTGAGTTTCCCATCTCTTGATATTCAATCTGGAGTATTACAGGGTTCCATTTTGAGACCTTCATTTTTTCTCGTTAATATTACTGGCATTATCTGTCCGTCAATAATAGTATATATGCATCTCAACATCGAAGCGTATGCCGATGTAAAACATCTCTTTGATGCCGTTGCAGATTTGATCAATTGACTATCAAGGGAACATGATCTAAAACAACTCAAACAATGAGTATGATTCCACCTCTGAAGCCTTAGAGAATTTTCGTTGATTTGAAATAAAAAATTGTATGACTTATTATCTAGAATGCTTTCTTCATGAGTTGATTACCTTTTCTCACACTCTCATTTTGATACAGATACTAATTCAGAATGAAAACATCCACACAAATTCACCATACCACAATATCACTGTTTCAGAGATGATTTCTCTTTGGAGCTGCAAAACACTATAATTTACATAAACGTGTAAAAATATGTCTATAATGGCCAGTCATCTCAACTTTGTTCTTGGGGTAAATCCTGCAATAAATCAATTCGACTCAATAATTCTTCATTGGATGATCAACAATCGATGGTTCAATTTTTTTCTTGAGGTACTGTTATTTGGTTTTCTCATATTTATGTGAGCAAGTGGTGCTAGTTGGATGAGTTTGAGTAGCTCTGAACTACACTTCACCAATGAGTACCAGAAATGTGTACTTCTTAATATTCATTTGAAGAGCCGATTTGTTATTATTATTATTATTATTATTGAAAGTTGCGTCGGTCAGACTCTGTCCCTAAAACCACGATATATCCCTCCCACACGATGAGAAAAGCGATCATTGGTACCGAAGCTAATATGCTAATATGCACAATGACAGCAATCTGCATTTGTCCGGCTAAGATTTCTGTCTTCGTGCGGCACGCCGACATAATCTTTAAATTGGAGAATAGAGAAGGCATCATTCCACTAAGATCTCCAATAATCAGAACAACCATCTTTGCAGAGCAATCTGCAAAAATTCCGAATCATTTTACAAGTAAACCTTCCTTAAAAATGTCAATAGGTCCAGATAAAATGAAAATTACTAATTTTAGTTGAGCTAAATAGTTTTGAAACATATTTGGAGTCCATTAATGATTACATGACATTCCCCATTTACTAGGGTTAGTTGACAAGTAGTTGAGCATATATTTCTTTATTCAAAAGGGTGAATTTCCATTTTTGTCAAAAAATATTAATACATTCTTCAATTTTTATTTTGTCCCCTGCAGAGTAGTCCCCCTCAGATGTTATACACTTGTGCCAGCGTATTTTCCAATCCTTGAAGCACCAATTTTTGCAATTTTTTTGAACGAACTTCGCTGCTACACGTGTCATGCCCAAAATTTCGGGTTGACATATCGGTTGGCACATGCATGGCCAATAAGTTGAATATATATTGAACAGTATAACTAGTTTTCCATCATTTTCAGTATTATAATATTACCATTCGTTCACAAAAAGGATTTAAAGCTTTAATATTGTAATTGTTTCGTATGGTGTGTGTTGCGAGGTTTGATTTATATGTTAGTAGGTTAATGTATGCTTTTTTGTGCTCGTCGTAACTTTGAATCAGTTTTTTATTGGTTTGGCCGATATAGAATTTGTTGCAGTCGGAGAATTGTATGCTCTATACTCCGTTTAGGTTTGTGTCTTCTTCTTTTTCATAGCTATTTATTTTTTTTGTTACGTTCGGCAGTTTGAAGATGTTTATAAATTTTTGTGGTTTGGTGACCTATGTATCTGAATGCTGTCGATCGTTGTGTTGTTTTATTTGTTGAAATAGTTTGATCCTTGTTTTGTATTTTTTGTTTGATTCTTTTTCTAATTTATCTATTGTCTTTTGGGTGTATCCGTTCTTGTTTGCTATTTGGTATATAATTTTCTTTCCTTGTTCCGGGCTACGTTGCAAAGTTGTATCCTTAGCATTCTGTATATGAATGCGTAATAGGGAGCCATTTTGTGTGATGGTGGGTACTTAGAGATTGTGGGTATTGTGGTAGAGCAGGTTCGTGTAGGAAACCACCAATATACAGGAAACAAGCTCCACTATACCCGCAAGTTCAAACCACCCATCAAAATGTCAGTATATGTTTGTGAATGAATTTATATAATAATACTGTCTCATGTAGATATTTTTTATCACTATCAGCTTTAGGATGGCTATTCAACACATACAAGCAATATTCACATTGCTTTCGTGTTGCCACTGTTTATTCACATTTGTACTTTTTTATGTAAAATGTCTTTTTTCTGTGGATGAACATTATTATTATTATAGCTGAAATTGTGTATTGTATTCAAAACGTCTTCCTTATTATTTCATTTGTAGGAAAGTCATTGCTTCTGTAACAATCGTATATGCTTTTATTTAATTATTTTATTAGATGAACATCTAAACGTTTTGGTAATCTCGTATCACATCGCTTCTTGCGTTCATTAGGTTTATTTTTGACTATATTATATACAGTTGAGAAAAGAATTTCGGTGAAATCTGATGTTGCATGTAATACTTTGTTTCCCTGGAAATCAAACTTAAGATGTAGATTCTTATATACATTCAAACATACTCTCTGTGTTTCAATATTCAAATGCATCCGAAACTTATTCACTGGTATCTCTTTTTCGCATTGTTCACCATCGCTTTCGGAATCACTTCGCAGGAAAAAGTCTGCGTTGTTATCACAGTCCTTATTACTATTAGTAAGTGTCCAACGACGCGACATTTTAAACAGATAACAAAAATTTTAAGCAATTATATCTGCACCAATATCGAATTTCAACACTCAAATCGCAATCAGTTCCTCAACTGAACATTGACAACACAACGAGTATAAACAAACATCCTCGCATTCTATTCGTCACCGTTACATGACTTCAAATTTAACTTTCTTCAGCCAATCATAAAACTCGGTTAGTAAAAATTATCCAATAAGAACCGCCAATTATTCAGTCCACGTGGACTAGTTGGCAGCGGCATCATTTCTTTGTATTGGTTTTTTTGCCTTTGAGGGCGTCGACACCTTTAACTATTCACAATATCAGTTACTTCGATTATACATTTTGTTACAGTAAAATTTCATTATTTTCAAAAACATGAAGTGTTGCAAGGCAACAAATACGTCACGGTATCAAATACCGTAATATTCGATTCACCGGTCGTAAATGAGTAAAAGGTAAGTTGATTTATCAGACAGAATGATATTTTTTACCGGGTAAACATGGACCATCTGTTATTTTTTCAAGTGCTCGCTTCATTCAGCACAGTTTCCATTTGCGCCCGGTTGCATCACCCATTAACCTCAATGAGCTGTTTGCCCATGTTTGTCATGGGCAAACAGCTCGATGAGGAAGACGCGCCTCAGATGAAAGGACCGAATGGGATGCACGTCCCTTCGATTGTGTTTGGATTTGTTTGCCGACCGCCTTCCATGGATTAGGTTTATATTAGTTTCCCACTTGTGGATGCCACGAAGGCTTGGCCGAGCGCCTGGAAGTGTATTCACGTCGAAGGGCTTTCATTGGAGGTTCCCGTCCAAGTTCGTACTGAAAATACATTTCACCGGTCGAATCTTGGCAGAGCCGAGGTTGTTTTCGTGAATAATACATCAATAGTGGATTTTGAAGGAGAATGCAGCGCAAATAGCCCACGATGCAAAATGGGGATTTACTCGAGCATCATAGAGACATATTAGGTTGCAAATCTTAGACGATATGAAGAAAAAATGTTATATAATATATACCTTTTCATCGGTTGGGCAAGCGGCTATAGATTTTTAAATATGTAAAATACTGTTGCATGGACATACTCGAGCCCGTCAGATATTGATACCATCATATCCTACCTATTTTTAATACTGTATGTATGTTGATCTAATCGTTTGCATGATGTGGGTGGTTGTACGTGAAGATTTGAAGTGAAAATTTAAATTCGGCACTTCTCGTTCCCCACAACGGATTCAATATCCTTCGGAGCGCAGAGCAACACCGGTGTCTCGTCAATAACCTAAGAGTGCCGTAGATGGTAATATAGCACTCTAAGAGCCGCGTTATGTCAATGGATATAGGCCGAGACCGCATATGCTGGACATATGATAGCAACTGCATTAGCGTCTCGGGCGCCTCGCGGCAGACCCTGCACCTTGTGTCAGGAACACAAGGTGCAGGGTCATCACGCGACTGCGCTAGACTAAGGTATTGAAGACACCATCCTGGCAAGCCATGATGAACCCCTCAGTTT
>WOGP01001667.1:0-18431 GCA_015342065.1 Leptinotarsa undecemlineata | reverse complement strand
GTGAAATATCGGACAGGCTGTTCATATGTCAAGAAGTTCAAAGCAACCATTTAGAGCATATTCTTAACGGACCTCAAGCTTATTACACATATTATGTAGTTCAATGTAAATGTATTCAGGCAATTATTAAAAGTTCCGCCATTTTGTAGTAGTTGAAGATATTAGCATTATATTCTAGGGTTACAAGCATTTGTCAAGAGCTCCAAAAAGATGTGTCACAAGACCCCCCTTTCTATTCAATTTTTTTTCACAGATGTCGCCATCTTACAAGTTTCACCTGTCAATTCCACTTCAAAATAAAGTATTCATGCATTTATTTTATTATCCCAAATTTCTATTTCAATTTTTTGAGTTGACCCGTTCAAAAAATAAAAGGGGAGGCATTAGAAAGAAATGCACTGCTCTCTATCATGTTGTGATTTCAAAAAAAAAAACGGCGACAAAGCATTCATAGTTCAAATGAGCTGAAGTTCATGTATAAAAAAGTGATATCAATATATAAATAATTCAAAGAGCTACCTTAGGGATTTCAATAAATTGAAGATTTTGTATCGGAAATGAGTGTTTGAAACTTGTGGTAATTTTTTCTGAAGGAGTAGTAGTTATTTTGGTAATAGTATTTCTGAAGATTTCTGAAACAATGATCAATTTGAAAATTGATAATCAAAATTCTATGTGAATATTGAAATCAGTCACCTGACAAAATACAAATAATGCAATGAAAAATGAAGCGTTTTATTAATTAAACTGGAAAAATTATTTCATCTACTGATCTACTTGTTGTCGTTGATCTATAAAAATGAAATAACCAGTTTTTAAGATAAATTCTGATAATAAATTCAACAATTTGATTTTCAGTGATAATTGAAAATAGAACACTATGAAAAATATATCCAGATGGTCTTTCATAGCCAACAGATCGTGAAATATATCTCTTCTTGACTGTCCACAATACTGTTTCAAGACTCTCATATAGAGACCAACTTTAATTTCATTATAAATCATGTCTTTCAACTAACTTGCCACTAGAAATAAGTTAATAATGATTGAAAAATCAGTATATTACATATCGAATCAGGCTTTTAATATTTTATACTGAATTTTTGGGTTTATAGTCTTCCACAATCTAAAAAAATGAAAGATAAATCAATAAAGAATCTGCTAAAGTGTAGTAAAGGGCAAATTGAAAAGTTCACTCCGGAAAGTTACTGCGTAATATAAACTACCAGAGAGTCCAATTAGTCAGTTACTTGTATTCATGAATTTTGCCTACAAATTGAAAACAAAAATCCATTGAAAGTATCAAATATTCATACTCAGCTTTCTTAACTGGTTGACGTTTCGGAAAACAATATTTCTTCGTTTTCAAAACCTGTGTTCACTATGAAAATCTCACCTGAAACTGTGATATTTCTAATTTCTTTTGACACAAGTCAAAAAAATGGAATATCCAGATGTCACACGCGACAGTCTACTGGACCACACATACTGGATGTTTTTTAGAATTCAGTTTAGTTAAAGTTCATATTTCCGTTTTCAACCTCTCTTCTTAGTAATGGTCATTAGGTCATCCGTGTTAGGAATCACAAGTTAAAAGGTAAGACCTCGTTAGTTCTTAGCTCGCACAAGTTTCTCAACTTCTGAGAGTTGTCGTTCATATGGGGGCGACAGCTGATTAACG
The DNA here is from genome assembly GCA_015342065.1 of Leptinotarsa undecemlineata. NCBI lineage: Eukaryota > Metazoa > Arthropoda > Insecta > Coleoptera > Chrysomelidae > Leptinotarsa > Leptinotarsa undecemlineata. Next base: position 16,750 of record WOGP01001667.1, on the reverse strand, counting down.
GATAAACAGATTTGAAACAGATTTCAAATAAAGATTTTAAACAGTTTCATTAATTTCCACAGAACTCTTTGAAATAGGTACACTTGTTACCTACTAAAAGAATATATGCGGATTCTTTGAGTTTTCTAGTTTTTGCATTAGTTACTTTGGTGATGATTTTGTTTCACTCCATTCGTGATCTGGTAATCACTATGGCGTGATTACCAGATTATTCTAGAATATGTTCCGCTAACCCCGATCCTGCCACCTCTTCTCATATATTCACGATGTTCATTTATATACCCATATAGGGGTCGTCAGGTTTCACCTATAAATCTTTTTCCACAGAAATACGGTATATTGTTTTTACAATCTTTCATTCTTTCAACCGTATTTTCTGGTTTCGTTTGGGGTCAAAAGAGATCTCAATGTGTTAGTGGTTCTGAAAATTGTTATAATTATAGCCGATGCCTCTCAATTTCTCAGACAAACCAGAGGCATAAGAAACGATGTTAGTTGTGAGGTATGTGCTTTCACCAATTTCAAAAACTTTTTTCACAAACTGCTTCGTTTTGCTCCAAAACTGTCTTAATGATAGTTATTTTCTCTTTCATATTATGAACTGAATTGCAAACTGTCTTTGCCTATCATATAAACATCTAACTATACCTTCTTTGACGCTAACGTGGTGATTAGATTCATAGTGGAGTTGGTATTGAAAGTGTTCATCGACTTTTTGATCATAACATCGAGAAAAGTAAGTTGTTTATGAACTTCCCTTCCAAATTTCATCGTGGGTTCTCTTGAGTTCAAATACTTCAAGAATACGTTGATATCATCTGAGTTATGATCCCAAATAGATAAAACATCATCAACATATCTCCACCATATCTTTGCTCCACGAAAATGTTACTCAGAATCGGTGACAAGAGTGAGCCCATTGCCATTCTAAATTCTTATTAATAAGAATCCTCTTTGAACTGGAAAAAAGTTTTATCGGGACATATTTTTAAAAGCTCCAAAATAGCTTCTACACTCACTTTCATTCTATTTTTGAGATTGACATCATTTTCTAATTAAGTTCTTATAATTCTTAGGGTTTTATCAACCGGAACATTGGTGAACAAACTCACAACATCGAAACTCACCAGGAGATTTCCTTTCCGAATTTTTAATTCATCAGGTTTTTTAATGAAATCGACAGTATTCTTTATGTAACTGTTTCTATTTCCAGACAAATGTTTCAAAATTTGTAGGAGATATTTTGCAAGTTTTTGACAAGCAGAACTGATTGAACTGACAATTGGTCTCGGAGGACAATTTTGTTTGTGTATTTTTGGCAAAATAGACTGTCGCGTGTGACATCTGGACATTCCATTTTTTGACTTGTACTACGTCAATCCGTCGAAAAAAAAAATGGTAATAGCTGAAAAATTACCCGATGGATGCAACTTGGTGAGTCGGTAGAGAATAATGATAGAAAGCTAATCTAGCGATGGCTACCTGTGACGGTTTTTGAAAAAACTCAAAAATATTTTGAAATGCATTTTTCTCGAAATTATGCATTTTACAGAAAAATGTATTCAACAAAAATTGTAGAAGGCATCGTTATCTACAATTAATGTCATTGGTGATATGTACAACAAAAAATGTGTGCAGTGGGTGGAGCTAAAGTGCCAAAAAAGTGTTTTTCCACTTTTTTGTCCTGAAATTTTCATTTCTCAGCTACGATCCAAGAAAAAAATTGTTCCTTTGAATTTTATAACCAACTTTTATCTTAATTTTTTTTTATATAACTTACTGTTTCAGAGCTATAGTTTGTTAAATTGAAAATTTCACTGTTACGCTTTCACAAAGTATGAGGACAGATACCTTTTCATTAAATTTTCATTTGAATTGTTTTACTGAGCGGAATGATTACTTGTGAAATAAATTGTAAAATAGTTGTAAAGGTATTTTCATTTTGATATAAAAAACAATTTAGTATTTAATTGGAAACGTTGAAAGTTATGACAATTTTATTAATTTGTTGCGAAATATGGATTAGGTCGATAAATTAATTGAATTGATGTCACACATTTCATTGCTAAATACACTAATATTTCTTTTATAATGTACATGCTTTCATTTTATAACAATTGAGAAATACTGAGGTTTCACTCGATTATAATAAAAAACAATTTTTCAAGGGTTGCAAAAATCTATCAGCCGCAGGAGATGGGTTATGCTGACACCTTTGCTAATTAGTTTTGTTGCAGCGCATTCGTGTTGGGTGTACGGACGATAGATAGCATTTGCTGTGAACGTCTGGGACTGGGATGCTCTCGTCTTCCAGTAATTCTTGAATTTTAGAATAACCTCTAATTATTTCTGCTCGTATTACCTACTGCTGACCTCCGACACCCACGAGACGCACATCATCCACAACATACTCGAAATGAAGCAAACAGTTTTCACTTATTTTCACAGAGCATAGTTTTGCTGTCTCTACTCTCCGAAAGTCAAATAGCAACTGAAAAATGTGCGTTTCTTGAAGAATAGGGCAGATGACTAAATCGGTCCTTTTGTTCAAACAATGCCAACGTTGCCGGTGGAAGTGACAATAGGACCAACAAACTTACCGTTAGCACCACTGCGCTGTTCACACAGCGCTATATTACACTATATCTATGAAACTGTAAGTTGTATAAAAAAATGTTGAAATAAAAGTTGTTCATAAAATTAAAACGAACATTTTTTCCATTTAGATCGTAGCTGAAAAATGAAAATTTCAGAACAAAATAGTGGAAAAACACCTTATTTGGAAATTTAGCGCCACCTACTGCGCACATTTTTCGTTATACAACATAGCACTATGACTTCAATTGTAGATAACGATGCCCTCTACATTTTTTGTTGAATAACTTTTCCTGAAAAATACATAGGTAACGAGAAAACTGTATTTTAAAATATTTTTGAGTTTTTTCCAAAACCGTCACAGGTAGCAGGTGGCCATCGCTAGGTAAGCTTTCTTTCATCATTATCTAACCACTCACCAAGTTTCATCCATCGGGTGATTTATCAGCCATTATTTGACAGATTGACTGTACTATTGCGTCGAAAGAAATTAGAAATATCACAGTTTGAGGCGAAATTTTCCAAATGAATACATGTTTTGAAAACGAAAAATAATTGTTTTCCGAAAGCTAAGTATCAATATTTAATATTTTCAATTGATTTTTATTTTAAATTTGTAGGCAAAATTTATGAATGCAAGTTAGGTACTGACTAATTGGGCTCCCCAGTAGTTTATATAACGTAGTACCTTTTCGGAGTGAACTTTTCAGTTTGCCCTTTCACTACACTTCAGCGGATTCTCTATTGATTTATCTTTCATGTTTTTCAAACTGTGGAAGGTTATAAACACCAAAAATCAGTATAAAATATTGAGTCCTCCACAAAAAATATCGTTTTAAGAATAGGCTTTTGATATTTTTCAAGAAAGACTTTCGTAGGTCAGAAAACTGGATGGAAAAGTCAGAATCAAAGGGACAACTGGAGTGGCTGCTACTACAGGTTTCCACCATTATCTGAAATATTACTGTAACGCTCACATATCTTGGGAAACATCTCAACTGAATCTTCCAGAAGTTTTTCCTGCAGTCAATATTACCATCACCTTGAATGATAGGTGAGAGTCGATATATTCATAAGGGTCTACAAAGATGAAAGATTTGTATTTATTCCTAACTTGGAAATAATCTTACTGTTTTTGGATATTCAACCTTTCAACTGAAAAAATAAACAAAGTTCAATCTGAAGCTGACGTGTAATGAAGGAGAAACTAAAAATATTACGCGTAAATTATACCACAGAAAATTCCACTTGGTAGTTTTCATAAATGTTACCTATTGTTCGAAAATTTTTTCGAAAATGAAAATAAATGTATATGCTCAGCTATAGATGGTAATTGTTTCGAAAAGTAATCGCTTTCCATTCTCAAAATCAAAAATTTTCACTTGTAAAAAACACCTCAGGCAAAAATAGATATATTTCATTTGACAAGCTTTCCAATGTTCCCTTCAGTAACTTTCCATTGAAATCAATGGAAATCATGCATGAAATCAAGCTTTGTTTTCAGATTAGGAAGAAAGGAAAGCAAGGAACACTGACTCCTCCATAAAAATGTCTTCAAAAGAGTATAACTTTTATAACAATAAATAATCATTCCACAGCCACCGACACGTTTGAATTATTCATAATATAATCCATCACTCATTGTGAAAAAGGCATATCAATTTTCAGATTCCGTTATTATCAAAACGTCTGCACGACAAGCTACAGTTTTGTTTGGTGGAACTGGAAACAATGGGAGACACACATTGACTGGATGGCTTTGAATTCTTTCAACCTGGTTCTCGCCTTCAACGGACAAGAAGCAATTTGGGAAAGAGTATATAAAAAACTCAATCTAACTCAGCAAGATATTGATGAACATTTCACGGGACCAGCGTTTTTATCATGGTGAATACTGAAATAAATAAGAGGGTTCTAGTATGAATTTTTGGTACTCTTGTTAATGTTTGCTTTCTCTTCAATGAGAGCAGTTGAGGTCTTGAACAAATATTAAATATCTTTTTAGCAGTCAAGAATTTTCTGAAATCACTAACTCGTTTTTTGAAGGTTGAGAATGGGAAACATTCGAGGTTGGGCTGGACCACTATCCAAAGCTTGGCATGATAGATCCATCTGGTTGCAGAAAAAAATCTTGGAGAAAATGAGAAATCTGGGTATTATTCCAGTTCTGCCAGCTTTTGCAGGACATCTACCGAGGGCTTTCAAGAGGTATGAAATACAAATTGGTAAAAAAAGTACTTTCCAGTATGTTTTCTCTAGAGTCTACCCTAACGTCAATGTAACTCAGATGGAAAAATGGAATCAATTCAATGACACCTATTGCTGTCCCAACTTCTTGGAGCCCACCGAGCCCATGTTCAAAACTATAGGGAAGATGTTTTTAAAAGAGGTATTTCAATATCAATTCAAACATTTTCTTCTCTCATTTTGATTTTTCAGCAAACGGCTGAATTTGGAACAGATCATGTTTACAACTGCGACAGCTTCAATGAGGTGGATCCCTCCACTTCTGATCTGACGTATCTGGCAAATGTCGGCAAGAGTATATATTCTGCTATGATAGAAGTTGATCCAGAAGCCATTTGGTAAGGTAGTGGTGAGATACACAAAACACTTGACATTGATAAAATCAGAAAGGAGATAACTGTGCCAAAGCTATTTTTCGGGTTTGCTGGAGGTTTTATGCCTGTTGTTTCGTTTACGATTGCGATAGGTATTATCAGAGACTGTAAGGCAACGGCCGATGTGTTTTGATTGTCCTCATAGCAGAAAGTAATGAATTTGTTTGGTTCTACAAATTTCATTGGTAATAGGTATGGCTTCATTCCTTTTGTATGAAATACCTAATAATAGAGAGCAATGAATTGCAGGTAGCCAGATTTTATTGAAGTTGATTACCTCTTTCTTTCGATTGAATTTGCTTCTTTGTTTCTGAATTTTTGATATTTTCTTATATAGTCTTGAATAATTCTATCGAGAAAATAACAGTCCAAGGCGATATATTTCGCTTCTGCTGATTTACCGGTTTGTCTCAGCAGTAGTTCAGAAACATTCGGTTCTCTGAGAGCAAGCAGTGGAAAAACCAGTAGTGGAACATGTACTCAGTGGAGGTACCAACGATATCGTTGTTCTATCCTAGATAATACAGAAAAGCAGTGGAAATTCAGAAATACAAAAATAAGTAACTGATAATTCTATAGTATCTGCTCTGAGGACAACCAGAAGACTTTGTCTGTTCTCATCTCATAATTTTTGATAATGTCTACCGCAGTCTTACACAAAATGTGGCATTAAAACCTAGGAGAACCCAAAAAATAGATTTGACACCTTGATAATGGTCAGATATTTTAAATATGAATAGCGAAACCCCAAAAACTTTTACACCTTCAACAAACTGAGTCATTTCAGCTTCTCAGTTGAATTTGCTGTTTTTTTCAACCATTGAATCACCTGGACATCATGAAGGGGCCATCTAAAAAAACAAAACTATGTTGATAAAACAGGAATAGGCTTTAAATAATAACGGAACTACACCGTGATCAGGCACAGATTACGTTCTCTGCTCCCAGTGCCAATGTTCATTTGAAAGAAGGAACCGAAAAGCTGCCGCTCTTGATCTGATGTTACACAGGAAAGTCACTTGGTGTCGTTAAATCAACCTCCACATCCTTCTGAACTCAGCTTATAAACTGGAGAACTGAGGTGTTTACTCTTTATACTTTATCACAAGAGGAATAGTTGAGGTCGTTAATTCGACGTCCACCTCCTCTATATCTTTCATCTCAAGGACAGAATATCTATAGGACCTACTCAGAGGTAGATTATTTTCTCTCCCAATGAAAATTCTGCTTCTGCTGCTGCTCAAGAGTTTGGTGAAAAGCATATTTCTGAAATGTCCTGCTCTTGAGAAAGCGGCATATCGCTTCCTGGCTGCTTTACCTAATCTTAGGTTTGTAAAAGATTTGTACAAATAAGAAGCTCCTGTTCTCGATCTAGGATGATATTATTTTTATTTCCTCTCCCGATGCTTATTCTGCTTTTTCTGCTCAAAACTTTGTTAAAGGCAGATTCATATAATATCTTGTTGTACAGGAGGTGATGAGTCGCTTCCTGGTTACACCGCCTAGTCTCCTACATTTGTTCGAAAGTTGGAGAACAGACAAACTCCTGCTTTCGATCCAATGTCACAAAGAGAAGACAATTGGGGTCGTTTGATTCATTTCTATCTTCTCTGTGAACTCAGCTCAAAAAACTGAAGTGCTCATTTTCTTGATCTTTAATTATAGCGAGGACAGTGGTGGCCATTTAGTGCACATCCATCTCATCTGTAGACAGGATCGGGATTTTGTTTACTTCTTGGGCCAGGAGGGGTTCCATGAGTAGCTATGAAAATAAGATCCATCATGGCAGATCCCTTCATTACCGTGACAAGGCATTATACGATGAGAGAGCGTCCGGTATCTATCTAGGATTAGAGTTATATATCCTCTCGCCATAGAATACACACTTTCTAATAAGGTGTCATTTAGGAGGACATCTATCCTGGATGGGGTAAGGGGTGTATATACGGCACACTAACAATCTAACTTCAAACCCACCCTGTCGATTTCGCATTAACTAATAAAGTATGTTTCTTTATATTTTCTCTAAATACCTACTTCACCTCCTAATCTTATCTCTTTCCAATCTGTAATTCCTGATATCAAACCTTCAGTTCCTTCCTGTTACCGAGCATCAGTTTCACAAACATACCTGACTGGTATTTGATATTTTGCTTTTCAATTTTTTTCCTCAGGGTAATGCAAGGCTGGTTGTTCGTACATTCAATTTTATTTTGGACTCGTCCGAAGGTCCGGGCCCTTTTGACATCCGTTCCAAAAGTGAGTTAACAAAAAAAAATTGATAATTTTTCAGGATCATGCAAGGCTGGCTATTCTACTCGAGTCCATATTGGGAAAATACTAACAAAGTGCGCGCTTTTGTTACTAGTATACCAATGGTAGGTTATGTTTTTTGATTGTAGTGGCTTAAATAACAGAAAAGTGGTGGAGGTGCTACTAATTAGTGTTTGAGTGAACAAATATTCAGATTTGGAATATTCAATTCCCAAGTGATCCATTTATTGGTTTATAACCATACACAAACTGAAAAAAATAAAAGCTAAATCAATAGAGGATCTGCTGAAGTGTAGTAAAACTGAAAATTTCACACCAAAAAGTTACTGCGTAATACAAACTATTGAAAAGTCCAATTAGTCAGTAACTGTTAGTTCAAATTTTTTTTCGACAGTCAAAAGAATGAAATGTTCAGGTATCACACGCGACACTCTACATAAACACACATACTAAATGTTTTTTGAGAATTCTGCTCAGTTAAGGTCCATATTTACGTTTTCAACCTCTCTTTTTAGTAATGACAACCAAGTACGATCCATTTCCACAGAGCTATTCGAAATACACTTGTTACCTGCTTGAAGAATACATGCAGATTTTTCACTTTTCCATGAGTTTTTTTGGTGATAATTTTTGTAAGAACAACTTTTAGAACAACCTACACATCAAGATAATGTCAGAATTTCCATTATTGGGTTCTGGAATGTACAACTTTCATCAATCCATTTTCAGGCTGATATCAATAACATCAAGCTCATTTAAATAAAACATCAGAACCTCAAAGTAATGATATGAATAGAGATGCCTTTCTGTCCTTGTTTCTGAAGCCAAATTACTTTGTTTATGTTTACGACAGTCCTCTAACTAACAAAAATAGATAATACCGGTATTTCGTCGTTTTTGGAAGTTATTCTGGTGATTTGAGTGCTTATTGACCGATATAATTAATTTGTAGTGCAAAAAGTAATTTTGAAGATGGTGAAAACCAGCCTTGTTTGTGGATTTTTGCAATCCTCGCATATTGATGTAACATTTGACAGGTAAACAACAAATGGAGCATGGGCGTAACCCAGAATTTTCTATCGAATTGTTAGTTGATAGTCATTAGAATTTTCTTAACATATTTTCCGCACGCCCCTGGATCCAGTCCAGAGGATTATGTAAACAATTCCCTCAGTCCCCCTGTCCACATTTTACTGTGAGAGAGATGGATATTCTGGTTGTCTACAAATCTGTTGTGTTTATATGCAGAGGGCATCTCTACTTATTTTTTATTACTCTGAGATCAGAACATGTCTGGTTTCATCTATGACCGGTTTAGACGTTATCATCAAGTGCTGAGGCAATGGGTGAAGAATTGTAGTTGCCCATTGCCTCATCGTAGACGAAAGTCAGGAATCAACACCTGCAGACCATAGCCAACAATAACTTGAACTACATAGAAAATGATGATTTTTTGATATAATAATAAGTGGATGTTATGGGATTTGGATATCTCTTAGCAGACATATATTTCTGAGTTAAGTTTAACAACTTGTTTTCAAGGGCAAGATGATAATTCTGGATCTCCAATCCGAACAATTTCCACAGTACGACAGATTGGAACAATATTATGGCCAACCGTATATTTGGTGCATGCTACACGATTTCGGAGGCACCCTGGGGATGTTTGGTTCAGCCACGATTATCAATGAGGTAACTGGGAGATGCTTATAAAGGATGTCATTTTTATGTCTAGATTTACAAATTTCATACTTTCCTTGCTACTGACTGAATTCCATGCAAATGTTAATTGAAAACAAACTCATGTAATAAGTTCATGCAATAGTTAGACAGCTGTACGAATGCTGTCACCAATCAGATTCCTCAGATTGTTGTTGGACATGAGAAAATTTGTATCGTCAGCACATACTGTACGATTAGTTGCAGTACTTTTATGAGATATGTCAATAATGAATGTGATGATCCCTTGAACCCACTGACAATTTCATAGTTATTGGTCTTTCATCAGGTTTCACCCCATTCACTACTAGTCTATTATTTATATATGATGAAGTCACAGTTATGAGCCACCTCTAGAGCTTAAATACCGTCAATAGTAGTGACGATGATATATCGTATCAAAAGCTCGATATAATTTATAGAATAGGCGTAAACCGTTCTCCTTGTCGTTGAGTCCATCATGAATGAATTTTAAAGTATTCTGTTAGTCTTGTAGAAAACTGCATATACCCCGGTAATTGATATCTGAATGAAAGCCTTTGTATTTGAATACTGGAATACATTTGGATTCTTTGAGATCAGGAAAGACACCAGAGATGAATGTCTCGTTAACCAAGTATGATAACGGTTCAGCAATTAGGAGAGCAACAGACTTGAGACTCAATATCATCGATCCCAGCAGCGGGTTCAGAAGCTATTTTGCTTATAATTTCCCTGATTTTATTTAGAGTGGTTGGTTCTTAAATAACTAACTTTGGACTGATTGTCACCTATCCTACGAAAAAAAAAAGACTTAGCAGGAACATGTTCAAATAGTCTGAGTTATATCCAAGTTTACCGGTGTTTATCCAACGGAAATTCAGAAGAAATAACCTAAATTATCCCAGTTTCGAATAAGTTTGTGTCTTGAAAAATGGTACTTATCCTGTGACTGGTCATTATGAAGATAGGATGGTGGATTTTTCCAGATTATTTTATCAGGCTGCAAGCTCTGCGTAGAGATGATCCATCAAATTGTATAGAATTTTGCGAAATGGTACTAACAAGGACTACCAGGATCCAAACATTTTGAAAGAATATATTTGGTCTGATGAATCAAAATTCTCACGTGAGAATAATCCAAATATTTTCCATTGTCTAATATAATATAAATTGTTTTGAAATCCCTTAAAGAATATTTAAAAAAATGAAAAAGCTTATCTGAAAAATAACAATTATATGAAGCAAAAAACTGAAATTGCAATGAAATAAAATACCAGCAACAACCAAAAAATTAAAAAAAAATACCTATTAACACGAGATGAAAATCAAAAAGTGAAAATTAAAAGATTCTAAACAAAGTTACTTCACGACGTTCCGATGTATGATTCTCCGCACTCGCAGGGTATCAGGTAAATGCAATTTTTGGAATCGCAGTCCGCGTTTGGTGGTCTGGTTTTTCTGAGGCTGCTACGGATAGTGTTCCCAGATCTGAAACAGGTTCTAATGTTATACTTGGACCCAATCCTTCTCATCCTTCAAGACAATTCTCTGATATAGGGAAGTACAAGTAATGGTTGTGGCGGCTTCTCTTTCTTGTGGAGCTCTTGCTGTTTTCTAACTAAAGCCTATTCCACCATCACTTTGGATTAACCATTCCTTTGAAGGTCATATTTGATAATGCCTCGTTCCTTTTCGAGACCTTCCTTTGTATTACAGAGCCCGAAAACGGTCTAGTTGAGTTTTGATGATTCCTTTCTTAGTCCATTGATGTTGGTTGGATTCCTGGTTCAGATACTGTCTTCTAAGAATGGCAATTCGTTGTGGATTTCCTTCTCCATTGTGAAATTGATAGAAGGACTTACGTTGTTGATGTGCTTCAGGAAAGTGTCTAGTTCTGCATTTCCATTTTTCCCAGACATAAAATTGTTGGTATCAGTTTGATGTGGCCCTTTCACATTGTACATGTGAGTAGAGAACTCAATAATATTTTCGAAGTTTGTTGCATATGACGTTTTGGTCTTTGGATTAAGTCACCAGTCACCAGTCCCTCTTAGATTTTGATTTCTGGGGAAAAATAAAAGAAGTTAATATAATGAATGAATGTGGCTACAGAAGAAGCGACCCATCGGTAATCCACAGATCCACTTCTGATCATATATTAACATCAATCCATGAATATTTGTAGATCTATCAATATTTTCAGGTCGATGGTCAATATTTCAGGCACCTACTCAATGTTTGTTATTTCAGTATAAAAAGTGATAATTGCGAAGATATTATCACCTAGAACACCCAGTATGAAGTAAGGTTCATATACTTCATCATACTTCATCACAAAACGTAAAGCTTTTATTTGTTATTCGATGCATTAAATATTTGATTTTTTACTAAATTTTATACTTGCATACACATAAAATAATAAAACGATTAATATTTCAGAAATGGTCAGAGATAGATATGGGACATAACCGATGAAACTCGATCACATTGGTTATTTGTATTCATAAACTGGACGCTATATAGGATTTTCCATTTGAAAATTATCACTTTTTGTCATTCATTGAAAAAAAGAACGGAAATATATTTTTAAAATACCCTACATAAAAAAATGTTTACTCTGAAATGTAAACCACTGTACCTCATGGGAGCGACACCAGAATTTTAGTTTGGTTTATCACTCGAGTTACGCGATAATAAAGTTTTATGTTATCTTGATTTCTTGAAAAAAAGTACGGTTAGAAATAGGTATAGGGCATGCTTCACAACAATGATTTAAATTTTGAAGTAGTATTTGAAAAAGATACGGTGTATTACATATAGATGTCACCAGGATTTAGCCAAAGCCTCGGTAGGTAATAACATTATCCTGAGGTGGGTGAAAGGGCACGACAGGAGTTAAGGTAATCGCATTGCCGACTCTTTAGCCAAGGAAGCGGCTGGACTAAGAATCAAAGGACCCAATGGCACCTACGGTCTGATGACTTCGACAATTGCGGATCTAGCCAAACGTCACACCCATGCTCAATCCCTAAAAATATGGGATGAAATCAAAGGATGCAATCTAGCCAGGATCACCCTGGGCTACCCTGGAAAGCTGGCGCCGATGGCGTCTACGCTTGACTATAGGATTTCTGACTGGCCATTGTCAACTAGGAAAACACCTCCATAATATGGGGCTAGTGATACACCTCTATGCAGGATGTGTGAACAGGAAGATAAAACTGTCAGGCATGTCCTATGCGAATATCAGGAGTTATCGTCAATAAGAGACTGTTTGTTCAGTGAGTCATGGCCTATACCTGCCGATATAAAAGAAATGTCTCCCAGAGACCTGTCCACCTTCCTGGAGAGGGTGGACGATGACCTCATCCTTGGGAGGATGTATAATGGGTCACATGTGGCCTAAGCGCTGTGTACCTATACTCACCCTCTCTACTCTACAGATACATATAGATGTTGGAATAATACGAAAATAAAAATATTTTCAATAGCCTTCTACAATAGTAACCAAAATTTTAAAAGCATACCTGTTGAAACACCCTGCATATTTAGGTGGAAAAATTATTATTTTTATTAGTCATCATCATCAATTGATTTAGTTTCCCTCTTCTCAAATGACAAAGTATTCAATATTCAATATGGTTCGACAAGTATTCCGCGTTATCATCTATTATACCCTAAACTATCAGCTGCCAAATTTTTTTTCCAGCATAAATAGCGGCAAATTCAAATATTGTTCGAATTTTGAAACACCTCTAATTTGAAAAATTTTTTCAGAGAGTTGTGGAAGCTAGAAATACTAAAAACAGTACCATGATTGGCACTGGTTTGACTCCCGAAGGAATCAATCAAAACTATGTCATTTATGACCTGATGACAGAGTCAGCATGGAGGAAGGAGCCTGCTGATCTGGATGTGTGGTTCAGAAACTACACTATCAGAAGATATGGAGTGTTGAATGAGAATATAACCAAGGCTTGGCAGTTACTGCAAGTAAGATTATTCAGTGAAAACATCAAAAATAGTAATTATATTATTGTTTTAAGAAATCTGTGTACGACTACGGTGGTTTGAATAAAATGAGGGGCCGTTATGCCATCACAAACACTCCCAGTCTGAAACTCAACATATGGGTGAGTTCGTGAAATCAAAGTATGTTGAAACATAGTAGTTTTCGATTTCTAGACATGGTACAACTATAGTTACGTATTTGATGCATGGGCGCTCTTCTTGAACTCTGCAACAGATCTGGCACACAATCCTGCATTCCTGCACGACCTAGTAGATCTTTCAAGACAAGTTTTACAGATTTACGGAGACACTTTTTATAAAAAACTGTTATCCTCTTTTCAAGAAAAGAACTATCGGCAGTTTGAGTATGTATAATGAGCTGATGATGCAGTTATCCTTCTAGCCATCGTCATAATGTTTTATCAATTGAATTATGTTTCAGAGGAGAAGCTACAAAGTTGTTGACTATATTTGATGACTTGGAAAAAATACTAGCTTCGAATAAAGCTTTTCTGTTAGGCCCTTGGTTAGCATCAGCTAAAGCTTGTGCAAATGACTCTCAGGTTAGTTGAATTGCTATAGCCTTATGATGATCCTGAGTGAAATATAAAGTATTTATATCACTTGAAAAATAATGAAAATAGAGCTCGAATCTATCAACTTGAAATCCTTCATTTAGAATGTATGATTTTTCATCGGAGCACAAGCAAGTACATGATTTTTCTGTTATGTAATGTGTGGAACTGAAATAATATAGAGCTATCAGTTTTCAAATATGTTTAAATAATCAACTTCGGAAACCCAACAGGTTTGAAATGCAATCTTCTTCAAACTTACCAACAATTATGTGTACAATAACTACATGATGATACGTTTCAGGAGGAACAACTGTATGAATATAATGCAAGGAACCAAATTTCCCTATGGGGTCCAAATGGCGAAATTATTAACTACGCCAATAAACAATGGTCAGGTAGGCAAGTAAAGACTAATAATATATAGATGGTCAAGGTTACTTCTTGGAAAAAAAAGCCTAATAAAAAATCGACAGAGGTCAAATTTGGCAGAATTGAAGTATTTCTCTTTATTATGATTAAGCTTTCCAACTTTTCAGGCAAATAATATTTCAGGTGTTGTTTCTCACTATTTCCAACCACGGTGGAAGCTGTTCATCAATTACATGAACGTATCTCTCCAAACCAAAACGAAGTTCAATGAATCGCTGGTCAGACAGGAAGTATTCAAAAAAGTAGAAGAACCTTTCACTTTCGATAGAAGTTTATTCCCAATCCAACCAACAGGTAAATTTATGATTTTTGTACGATTGTGAAAACTGCATTTTATTGTATAAAATCAACCATGAAAGCTCTAGAGCACGTAATGCTTGTATATGTATCCTCGAATTTTCAGTACTTTCGACGAATTTTTGTATCCTTTGGGAGAAATAAACTAATTTATCACAAAATCAGGTCAGTAGAATAATTTAATCAACAAATGAGGCATACATCAAGTGCCTCACCTTAACTGTCGTGCCCATAGGCGTGACATGAAATAGATTCTGACGATTTCGTGGACTTGTTTATAACTTTTCAAAACTTAACATGATGAACAGAATTCATTAGGTACTTCACAATATATTTTCTATTTATTGTTCTATGGATAATTGAAGAATTGTAAGACTTTGCGAGTAGTATATTCTCCAATTAATTACTTCAAATTTTAAGTATGACTTTTTCGAGAATTAGAAGTTGAAAATATGATAAAGGTATTCAAGTGAATGATAGAAGATCACATTTTTCTCCATTGAAAAGATGTGAGACATGAACATCTGTAGGTATTTTTATGAAAAAAACTATGATTTTATTATTCGCATTGCTGTTGTGACTTTTTTCTACTTGTGGTCCTGTCATATCTTGTCAGTTCAAATTTTAAAATATTGAAAAAACTGATCTCTATCTGACAAATGAAATATTCTGATGAAAAAATAAGAAAAATGCGGGTTTGAAAGTATATGAATATTTATCATACTCAATCTTATTTAGTGACTATTACTGGAGTTTTTTCCCAACACCAAAACGTTATTTTTACCACTTCGACACGTATTTCGATCACCAAGTGATCATCTTCAAGAGGAAAATCAAATAAGAACTAACGCGAAGCTAACGCTATTTATGCTATACAGGTAAACCCTACAGGCGTACCACCCACACAGGCATACCACCCTAAATTAATTTTACAATTTTGTCTTATCTATTATTTTACAATATATGTTTAACTGTTAACAATTTTTCAGCTATATAAAATTAATTTCACAATATTGCCTTTCTAAATTTATTTTTGCAATGTGTCCTTATGTAGTAATCAGTAAACCTAACAATATTATTTTAACAAGCTATATAGTATGCTATTTGATATAGGTCCGTCATCGTTATTCATAATATTATTGTGTTTACTTATTTCCACACTCTCACAGATATCTAGTTGGCTGTTGTTGTTAACTTGTCTAACTAATCTTAATGAACTGAAGTCTATGGAATGGTTTTGTTGCAAAATATCATGGGCGACTGCTGATTTTTCAGGTCTTTCATATTTCAAGTCTGCTATGTGTTTCTTATATCTTACTTTAATAGATTTTTTGTCTGTACATATTTTTCATCGCAGTCCTTACATTCAATTTCGTGAATTCCAGATTTTTCCGAATTTTTTTTCCGAATTGTCTTTTGGACTTCCCAAAAGGCTCTGTAGTGTATGACTTGTTTTAAAAACCATCTTCATACCTAGTTCCTTAAAAATCTTTCCAAAGTTCTTCATATATTGGTGGTATGGATCTGAGATGTATTTATCTTGGTTTTTGTCTTTTCTGAAAGTCGAGATTTCGTTCACTCTTAACCTAAACTTTTTCTTCCTTACTATGTCATCTACAATAGCCCTCGAGAAACCGTTAGTGGCTGCTATTTCCTGTATTGTGCGTCTTTCTTTTGTTAACCTATCATGCGTTAGAGGGAAATTCAAAAGATGATGCACTAAAAAATTCAACCCAGCCCGTTTGTACTGTCCACAGTGATGTGATCTGTCAGGGATATACCTGTACGTGCTCGTTTCTTTTCTAAATATATCGTATTCTAACCCTCCATATTGGCTCCTCATTACCAAAACGTCAAGAAATGGCAGTTATCACTTATTTTCTAACTCATACGTTAATTTTATTGATGGACATCTATTATTTAAAAAGGAAACAAAGTCCTCAATATTCGATGTTTTGGTATCGAATATCGCAAAAATGTCATCCACATACCTCAGTCAAATCCTAGGAAAATACTTCGACTTTCCTTTGGTTTCCATTTCGAATCTGCTCTTGAACAGGTCTGTCAGGTAGGGGGACAAGGGTTTTCCCATGGCCGTTCCTTACGTTGTTCATGAAACTGGAACCGATTTTGTTTCATACACAAATTAGTAAGATAAACGAATTCATTGATTCAGTTATAATTGAAATTATTTTTCTCTAGTAATTCCCTGAGGTATTGCAAGGTCTGTGGAATACCTGTCTG
>WOGP01001665.1:0-18431 GCA_015342065.1 Leptinotarsa undecemlineata | reverse complement strand
TAAGATTGAGAATCAAAATGGCGGAAAATAAGATGGTTGCCATTCTAGTTTATATAGGAACATGCATAACTGAAAAGTTATAATCAATGGTAAAAAACATTTTTGAAAACAATCCTTTTCAACATGTTCTGAGAAGAAGATAATGAACTTGAAATTAAATCACACACATAGGTTTATAACATCACAAAATGTTTTTTATCGACATTTTTGGGTATTTTTACTTTCCACAATCTGTCGAAGCAGTTGAGAAATAAAAACTCAGCAAAGGAATAACTACATATATATTTGAATTTTTTTCCATTTCTGACGACGGAGACAGACTTTGGCCTCCGAAACGGAATGGATTTTTTTTGTGAAAAATACTTTGATTTTACGCAGTAACTTATCGAGGTAAACTTGTATAAAGTTCTCCATTATAATTCTTATATTTTTCAGATTGTGGAAGATGAAAATACCTAAAAAATGTCAATAAAAAACTGATATTCCTTAACAAAAAATGACTTTCGTTCAATCTCACAAAACGTATTTCATATAAAAAGCTAAATATTACAATATGTATATTGATTTCGATTTGAATGATTCTAAAAAAATATGTTCTTTTTTTTAATAAAAAATAGGTAAATCTTGCGGCAAGTTTTGTATCTTATACATTGGGTAATGTAATGAAATGATGGGTTTGATTAAATTTGAAGTTAATTTTTTACATATTTCTTTTACAAATAATTACTATTTTTCCCATACATGAACTTTCTACGAAAACTGTCACATGCATTTTCTATTTTCTAATATCACCATTGCTTTCGAAAATGTCATGGGCGTGCGTCGGATTTTGAAATATATTTAATTTCTGGGATTTACCAGACAAATTTCATGTTTGCAGATTCAAAGATGGCTACTACCAATACATTAATTATACAGGGTTAATTGCAGTCATCAAAAGTGGCACCTTTCAAAATTAAATTCAGCAGAATGTCGAAATCGAATGCTTCTACCAGAAGCAATTCGGTGGAGACTAATGCTGACTGCGAAAACGAATTGGTCAATCCCAGGACCAACGTCCCCCCCATCTTAGAAAACAGCTGTGGGCAGGAGACCATACCTTCCAGTCCACCCCCTTCTTACGAACATGTGCTAGAAGAGGTAAGCTATAATAACCAATTATCATCTACTTCTTAAGCAGGGGAGTGAAAAATAATTTTCAAGTAGTTGTTCCATAGGCGTACATAACTGTTTTACTTGAAAATTAATAAATGTAGTATTTATCTCCAACATTTGATGTTGTATTATCTGATATAACAAATCTCAAAATAATTTTTATAGTTGTATGTATACAGTGAAAAACAAAAATATATGGAAACCTCGCATTAATAATTAATAGATCTGTTTTAATTAAATACCAAAATTGTTTCTACTTTCTATGAAAAGTACTTTTAAATGTATCATATACCAGGTATATGATACTAGATATCTTTTTACATAAATTTTGTTTGACCTCGATATCTTAGGAGGGAGACTACGTTCGCAATTTATCTCCTGGCACTGAAAAACAATAATACGTGCCTTTTTTCTAGACCCGACTACAATCTCAAAGCGAAGCCTCTTCGCCCACTGTTCCTGCCAAAGGACCAGAAATAATGCACAAATCTAGCAAAGAGTTATATAGGGCAGTTGCAAAACAATTTGGAATCACTTGCAAGATGTCTGATCAATGCAGGTTAGTATGAATAATTAGAGAAAACAAAATCGAGGCTAGTAGGCCGTGGTCCAAACGAACTTGTAGTACCAAACATGTTGTCTGCTACTGCGGCAGACATTTTCAGTGGTCAGAGATGATCAGGAAAGCATCTCTTGGCTGATGCAGCCATGGACTAATAGACTTACTCTATGAATATATGATAATTTCATTATCCCAAATTTCAATTTTTTGAGTTCACCCGTTCACAAAATGAAAGGGGGGGCATTAAAGAAATGCACTGTATCTGAGATAATTAAATGATTTTTGGGGGATACTTCAGTTCAGTTATATTATCCTAATTATAATTTCTTTATTTTAGGTGTTTTGACTGCCAAAGTCACTACTTTGACTGCGAGTATGAGAAGAACGAACAAGAAAAAACAGACGGTGGACTGGGGGCGGGTACCCCTATGTTCATTTCAGAGGTTATGCACGGTACGGCATGTGTCATGCTGTAAATCTGCTACAGTTAGATAAAATTAATTTTATGGAATCTAGGGGATTTTTGGAATGCGCAAAATGAATACAAGAGCAAGTTTTTTTACTTCAAATATATAATACTGATTTAATTGATCACGACTCAAGTCGTTCATGTAGCAATTAACTTCATTTGTCAAGATCAGCCATATTCGTAAATGTTTTCATGGGCCAACAAAGATAACAAAACAAACTCGTATTAGAAAATTTGCAAGATATTTACAAACATGTCTTGTATTTGAAGATTTTTCACGTCTCACATTGCAACAAATAAAAAGACGGAGAATTTTACAACGATATCGCTACAGGTCTAATTTGATACATAGACTACTTTGCTTACATTTTTATGTCGTGAATGTATTGTTATGGTAGTTTTCAGAATGACTCTACTAGAGCACATTCTCCTCATTCGGCACTTAGATTATTATTATTGGATAAATCCCAATTAGTTAGAAACTATGAGAAGCGTGCAAGAGAAAGGACTGATGCATCCGTCAATTCTCTCTGCCTGCTGAAAATTCGAAAAAAGATTATATGGAATTAATAGTGTTTTTATTGCGACCTTGGTAGGGCTGCTTTATAAATCATAATCAATTGTACTATAATTATATACCAATGCTTTCTGAAGATCTCATGGAATGACTAGAAGGTATTTCAATTCGGAACATACCTTTGATCATATGATAGGAATAAATAAGAAATAGTTAAACTATCACCGACTTTTGTAAATACACCCTTATTATAAAAACATAAGTAGTAGCTGAATTTGTTAGGTATTTCAAAAGTACAGAAACTATACAGGGTGATTTGTCACGATGAATTGTAAAGGTTCCGATTAGGAATTTGGAAATAGAACTACTGAATATAATTGAAATATTATAATCAATACAAGAAATAAACCGTAGAAGTCTCATTCTCTAAAATCATTTAGCTAGTGTGTTAATGTGTCTGTCTTGCCCTCTGTATTCACTTAATGGAAACCTGCGGACCAAAATATTAAATTTTTTGTGAAATGTATGAAATGTTTGCTCTTGTTCGACAATTCCAAAAATATCCTTCCAACTAAGCTGAACCTTTCAAATATAACTGTAACAAAATATAGGTACGTTCATTCAATAAAGATCTTTACTTTTTTGTTTATTCTACCAGCGGCCTTCAAAATTTCCATATCACTGGTCAGAGTTAGATTTAAAAATGTTTTGGTTTGAAACATAGGAATAAAGAATATATTTTCAAGGTTCGGCTTTCTATTCCATACGTTTACCTATTGTAATTAGTTTTAGTGAATATATAGAGTGTTCAGAATACTTCTCATGCAGAATATCTCGTTAACCTAAAAAAGTACAATATTTTTATTATTTGATAAAGAAAACGCAATTCGTTGAAAGATTCCTTTGGAAAAAATATCCCGATCATCTTTCTGAGTCCGACATCGAATAAAATACAAGTTTCAAATATTACATTTGATATATAATTCACACACAAAATCTTTGAAATCATATTCAATAACACCACTATCAGTTATCCCTGACAATACAATTTGATATTTCATTGTGCTATAACGAAATACTCTGCACTTTTCATGGAATTATTTTAAACATTTCTGATTGATGTTATGTATTCAGATTACTTATACCTGCTATTTTCATATTCCTATTACAAAACATGTGTGAGTGTGTAAAAAGCTGAAAAGAGAAAAGAATATACGATTTTTAAATGGTTTTCCTGTCATAATATCTACGAGACCAAAACGATAGTCAGAAATTAGATCTATTCAAAATAAGAAAAAGGATTAAGAAATTAAAGTCATTACTTATTCTTTCGGTCTCGTGGCAAAAATTATATAATTTTGTAATCATTACCGTGAATGAACCTTGAAAATACACATTTCTCATTTGCTGGTGACATATACCAGGGGATCAGTTGCAAAGCCTTTTTTCAGAGGTCCATATAGCTGCAAAAAATATATTTGATTACTCAAATATGATCTTTATTCGTAATGTAATCACACGGGCGTTGACCAAACGCTCATTAAAAAGTTGGATGAAACAACTTCTAGTTGATTTTATGTATTCTGAATACCTACCAAGGTACTTACGTAATAATTAATGATAAAATTCGTTTTCAAGATACATGCCACAACAATGTGGCCACTACTTCAAAAAGCATATGCTTTTACTAATAGTGAAGATATCATGTTGCGACTTTGGTCAATTTCATAAAATCCATCCATCCATCCATAAATCCCATCTATTTATTCTGTGAGAATATATTTTATATTCTATTCCTCAACTCCGATATCCGGCTATTTAAATTTTCGGTAAGCGGAATATCAGACAGGGTCATACCCTATTTGAAATTAAAATTTATAATTACGATCAGGGTTACCAATATGTGAGGAAATCCCAAATTCATATATAGATACCGATTTCTGTAGAATGAAATTATTGTGAGGATCCCAGGAATTTTGTTTGGGGATTATTAGGATTTTTTCAATAAAAATTGGGGATTTTGGATTACGATATAAAATTTACATACTTTTAGATATGAAACGCCAAGTTTATCGGTTGCGAAGGAAAACAATTATTCATGTGTTATATGAGGATTGAAACCGTAGAAATGAGAAAAATGTAAACTATCAATATCTAAGAAATTATCGACGACTTTTCTGTTTCTATCTCTCTTCGATGTAAGTCTGTTGAAAATCTGTTTTTCCGTTAACCAGCTATCGCCCCCCTACGAACAACAACTCTTAAAAGTCGACACTTGTCCGAGCTAAGGACTAACGAGCAACTTGTGATTCCTAAAACCGTGCAAGCTATATGTTATATCGATTTTATTAATGACGCCTGTGTATTCTTTCGTTGTCTCAACTGCAGTTGATTTTAGGGGCGTCTTTAACCTACAGGAGTCCCCGGGCATAATAAGATAAGGGCCCCTATGACTTTGACAGAACAGTATTTTGTTAGAATAAACAAAGGAAGTAGATAAACAAGGTTAAATATTTATTTTTATTAATAATCACATTAAACGAATAGATAAATGTAATATATTCCACAAAAGTATTTTTTTTAGCATTTACAGGTTAGTGCTTAAAAATCTATATTATTTGAAGAGACACCCTTCTAGATTTCAAATGAGAAAAATCGTTAATCACTTCCTCAAAATCTATGCTTTTTAGTACATCAGAATCTATTGACATAAGCGACAAACTGGTTAATAATATTGTACTTCTTAATTCATTTTAATTTGGAGAAGGAGCGTTCCTCACTGCAGTTAGTTGCATCATGCTTAAAAAAGATTCTCATTGTGATTTCTACATTTGGAATTGTGTCTTCAATTTTGTTTTCTTTCAAAAGTTGATATATTTTCAATATACAATCCTCATTTTCACTGTCAACAATTTTCAAGTATTCTGTTGAATGCAAACATTCTATTTCTAACCCTCTCTCATTAACATTTTCATAATAAAATTCAGCAAATTCTTTACAACTTTGTCTCAACTCTTCAGAAATCAGAATTTTCAAGCGAAAAAAATAAATCAAAACGGAAAGAGAAATGAAAATGTCTATGTTTTTTACCACTTTTATTGGTAAGTGGTAAAAAACATAGAAATTTTCATTTCTCTTTTCATTAGGATCTCCTACCACGTAGTTACGGCTACATCCATCAATTTATTATTAATGAAAACGTTTACTGATATTCTTATACGAACTTAATCGCTGTTTTAAATGAACGCTGAGGGTATCAATTATGGGAAGAAAGGTTTCTATTTTACATTTCTCTCTTCCATTCAGTTGTACTGACGCGCAGAGCCATCAAAAAAACTCTGGCTGCGTTTTGTTCTTTGAGATAGGTCCTTGTAGTCAGATTCCGGGTTTCTTTCTTTGGCAGACGATTCCAAGTAATCAAATTTATCCCTGGGTTAATAATAAAATCGCGGGGCCCTGTGCACTTGCCCAAAGTGCCCACTGGAAAAGAGGGGTCTGATTGCATTGCAATAAAAGATTAACGTAAGAAAATAAAAAATGTGCATCTTTCAAGGGAATTTTCTGATTCAGCCCTAATTTTGATACAAATTCTTTAACACACCTATATTGGTTTTTATTTGACCAATTATACTATCTACCAGATAGTCCCCGAAAGCATGTCATGAATGAAAAAGGAAAAAGTGTAATTGTTTGCCTAGCAGAGGATGGACTGAACAAAGTAAAATGATGTTTTGTACATTTCTTTTACTATTCATTTAGAAGCAACGACGGCTATAAAAATCCTAAAAGAGTAAAATGTTCAGTTGTGTCCACTTTGTATATCTCACTTCTGATGTATCACCACAAAACACTGAAACTAACTTATCACGTCTTCACCTGCCCGAATGAATGAATAATTTACCAATATATATTTGCATACAGAGTTTTCACTATAAGAAAACACATTATCTAGAAGGTGCATAGGATACATTTATCTCTATATCCCCACGAGATCGGTATCTACGCGGGTCAATTATTTATATTATGTAGTTTACGAGGTCAAGATCGGTGATGGTCATTGTACGTATATAAAAAATGATGTAATGTCTGTAGTAATGACAAAAATTTGAGAGTGGCCACTAAAAATATTTGAATTTAAAAGATTGAAACTTTAAATTGCACCTGGCGACGCAGATTCAAGTTATTTAAAATATAATTTCGAAAATTCTTCAACAATATTACTAAATAAAAAAATATATCCAAAAAGCACATTGCATCTCTTTGTAATAGATTTTATTATCTGAATGCGGAGAATAATATTCAAATACATACGTCCTCATAGATCACCTTTACTTTCCTAAAATATATAATAAATGATCTCAAAAATATAATTCTTTCAAGTTGACCTCCTTTTCAAATACATATATCCATTCAGAACTGGAGCATCTTGATCTTATTGATGTATGTATGTGGTAAATGAGAAGCATTCTAATGGTTATATTTCAAAAATCGTAATTCTTAATGTTTCCCTTTATATTTAGGACCTTGAAGAGACACAATTGTCTTCGAACTGATTAAAATAAGATAATTTCTTTCTGCAACGAGAAACAATGCTGATACAATTTTCGGTTAATTATATTTTATGAACCAACCTGAACTCATCCCATCTGATCAAATAAAAATGGTAATCAATTTAGGCCTAAAAGTTAGATATTGTAACTATACAGTAAGTAGGAAAGCGCACGAAAATGAAAATTAATAGCACTCATATTTTTGTTAAATGTACAAATTATTTATACGTGTCCAATACATTGTATTTATCTGGTACCAATAAAATAGAATTTACGACTACACTTAGTCTTATTCATTAACAAAATTATCAACTCTCAAGAGTTCAGATTTCAAGAAGGCCAAACTACCAACTGTAATCTAAATAGCAGTGAGGATAATCAAAAGTGGTATTTTGTGAAAACCATTTACGGAAACTAAACCATTATGAAATTTCATTCAATGTCCAGCGTGGTATTAGCCGGAGAAGAAGTTATTTTTCGGCAGGCATTTACCAGAACTTACTGTGTAAATAGATGGAAAAGATTTCGAAATTTTATTTCGAAATATTTTTTATACGTATCCCTTTTCGATACAGTCTTCAGAGGAAGTAATTGAAACCAAATGATATTAGATAATGATGACTTTAATTGGTATGATCTGCGGAACAATGATATCAAGGAAGTGGGAAAACAATATAGAGCGGAAAACATGTTTCTGGCAACTTATTTGCAAAACAGATATTTTTCCAATAAAAGTATTGATAATAAATTATATATGGTTCTGAAATCTTCGGATTTTTTGTCGGACTTGACCTAACTTTGAAATTTCATGAAAAACTTATTGAAAAATACTTCAGGCATACATGAATAACCTATTCTTAAGTGTGGAACATTCACATGAAGTAATTTCATCATTTCAAAATATATACATATGCATAATGAACCCTGAAACATGTCAATTCCACATTTCGAAATTGTATCATATTGCATATAAATTTCATCCTTAAACTTAACACCTGTACAATTGAGGTTGCACCACCAAAATTTTTGAAAAAGAAATTTGGACCTCTTCATTATTAATCTGCTCAATGAAATGCCCGTTTGTAGAACATAACCTAAATAACAAAAACTTATACTCTGTCCATTTAAGCAACAGAGTGCTCCAAAAAATCATGCATAGTGCATGTGATCTCCCAGACAAGGCTGCATGTACAGAGTCACACTAACAAACGATAGAAATTTTATTATTTCAACATGCGGGTGAGTTTAGGAAAAGTTTTTAGGTGGTGTGTAGGAACACAAATGCGCAGTTTCATCAGCCGTATCAGTACTTGACATTTCAAAAATTTTAAACTTTAAACTACAGTATATGTAGACACCATAGGCTTTAAAATGTAACTGAGCACCCGGAACAGTAGCAATGAATTCCGTAAGCCGATTGCAGTTAAATCTGATTGGCCAGCATAAGGAGGCTTCTTTATTTTACCCAATAGGTACATGCGAATGTACAAATTATTTATACGTGTCCAATACATTGTATTAATCCGGTACCAATCATGATCATGCTTTGACTACACATCTATTTTTCTTTGGATTGGTTTGTTTGTTGAATGGATATAGTTTAGATGTTCAAAATGTTTGCTTTGGATACCTCCACAACATCCTAATTCTAAATAAACACATATACTTTCTAAGTCTACCGGAGAGGTAACATCTGGATCTCACTTTCAGTGCCCATAGAAATCTTTCAAGACCTACCTCCTTTCCACATCTTTCTGGAAAAAGCTTTATGGATAAATTACAGAGTTCTTGTAAGTGAGGCCAATAGCAAAAACACGCTTAGGAGTTTGGCAGACTAGTGGTTGACACCAAGTCATGACATTCTGGAAATGTCATTCGATTTAATGCCTCTATAACTACGACCTTGCCATATAAAATTCCAATCAAGTGGTTTAATTTTATGTATACGATACGTTTTATGACAAAATAATTCAGGAAAATTTTAATTACATGCCAAAAATATTGATGTTGATAGGCCTTACTATGAGCACCAATTTATGTTCATTTTAATCATTTAAACAGGTCTATAGCATTAAATCACTATGAAACTTAGTAAAAACTGCCTAGTCTTTACCTTTTTCATCATTTTCATACATTTAGGAAAGCTATCTTAATAAAAGCTTACAGTTTCAATTATCACGCTTTGAAAATTGTGACTCAAACTAGGTCAAATAATTATTTGTTCCATAATGGTTAGGATTATCCTGATCAAGTGATGCACTGGGTTTTCAACTGTTGTGTTATTTGCTTTCAAGTTTGAATAAAAATTTTGGAATAGACAATGAAGTCTTTTTGGGTGATGTCCCACAAGACTACTATTCAAAAAAATTTAGAGGATGCAACACTCACTTGAAAGGAGTTGAATTTAGGGATAACATTTTTACATGGTTTTCTAAACCATACGAAAATCATAATGAAATGTTTGTTCAATATTCTTCGTTTTCTGGTTTGTACCTGAAAAAAAAAATGTCAAGGTGTAGCCTAAACATTTATTCTTTGACAGTTTTAAATCTTTTCTGTTTTCTATCAACTTCCTTATTGAGTGGAGGTTTTCTCAGAATAGAACATGAGTTTTTCATCAGCTGATTTTCATAGAACTTAAAATATCAATTAATAGACACTTTAAAATTGTGACTGTTTTTTGAAACAGTAGTAAAACTTGTCTTACAATATTTCTAAAACAAAAATTTGGTCAAAAGAGAAAATTTTTTTTGGAAAGAGTTTTTGACTTTCTACTTGTCCATCTTAATACACAAAATGTGAGAAACTTCCAAAGAAAGGATGAAAGCAATTTATTTTAAAATGAGCTCTTTACAAAGTTGTATAGATAATGCAAACACACATGCCCTTTTGAAACAACTACTTTCACGTGACCCTTGAATAGCATGAAAGAAAAAATGTGCTATGTGCTTAGTTGTTTCATCATTTTCCAAACAGAGGCAACATATGCTTTCTTCAGACAGAGAGTCTCTGCATGATTTAGACCACAGTGACCTGTGAGAAGGTTGGGTATGTCATATAATCAAATTAATTACGTGAATATAATTACGCGGATCATGTACTATCATCAACGATATGAGTAGATCCAACTCATTCGTGACAAAAGTCATAATATTATGAATGAATTGTGTACCATATATAATGTTATACAGATTAGTGCTGGAGAGGCAATAAGAAAAGCGTCTTATTCCGAAACATCGAAGTCCATCATTAGATGTAACACTTGAAAAATATAAAAATTGAAAATTTGAAGAAAAACAAATTTTTAGGGCTCTTCATTGATGAAAATCTAAAATTTTCTTCCTATGTCGACTATTTATGTAAAAGACTAGCAGCAGGATGTCATGCAGTGAGAGTTGTTGCAAGAGAGTTAGACACTACATCACAAGATCAATTTATTTTGCACAAATTGAGTCCTATTTACGTTATGAAATTTAGTTTCAATATGGTATTCTCTCTACAAAAGATCCATTAGATATTTATGCAAGGCTACCTACAGGGATTCATGCCGCCCATTATTTGTGAAGCAAAAAATTCTGACCTCAGTGTGTCTTTTTATTTTGGAAACTGTGTCCACAAAAAATATAAAAATCAATTTAATACCACCTCAACTTATAGTACACGTCAGTCTTACTTCATTTCTCTTCCAACACCTACTCTAGCCCTTACACAAAATTCTATTATTTTCAATAGCGAGAAGTTATTTAATCACCTTTCCATTAATTTAAGACGAATATATAATGAAAAGAAATTAAAAGAATCATTTGTTGGGAGGCCCCATTATAGTGTGGACGAATTCTACCAAGTCTCTATCGAGCAATTGGCATGTAGCTTTGTGTTAGCAAGTTATTGAAATCAACACGAAATGGCTATCAATGTTCATTATATATTTACATTTTCTCAATATTCATATATTCGTGTACTTATATTTGTATCTGTGCACCTGGGCTCAATATTGTTTTGTCCATATACTCTTGTCTCTAAGCATTATTTTATAGTCTAAATTGTCCCATATACACGTTTTACTTTACTAGACTTTGCCAATAAGATGTCAGATCTTGGGTAATAAAGTATATTTTCATTTGATTTGAGGATGACAGTGTTCCATATAAGTGAAATTTTACCTCTTTCATATAGTCTATTGTTTAGCAATCCTACCAATTCCATTCCATAACGAGTTTCAGAGTACAAACTGAATAGAAAAAGGTGTTTTTTGTTTAACTTAATGTTCATATAAAAGTAGTTTTGAGAAGACATTTTGAAATTAATTGCTTTCTTTGAGAGTTCCCACATTTTGTGTATGAAGATGAAGAAGTAGAAGGTAAAGCTATTCCTTTCAGTTTAGAACATTAATGTATTTTCGGTAATTTACTTGGATAAAATATCAATACATTTTCTCGACTCTCATTTAGCTATATATCAAATGATATTACTTGTCCCTGAAAGTTTTTGCAGTTTGTTAAATGAAACACTCACTTCAAAAAGTAAAGAAACAAATACACTACAGAAATAAATACTTAAAGTGTATATCATGAAATAAACAACTCCCAAGTAACTGTAGATTCTAAAAACTTCATTTACAGCACAACTTCGTATAATAAATTGCTTGAATAGGTCTTAGCCTACATTTTACCCAAAACTTACATCCATTTAAAATATATGGTCACAATATGATACACAATCAATAAACACAATCATGTTTTTTTTTCTCTATCATTCACCAGTCTGATTTTCGGAATGATCTCTTTGAACGTTATTTTCCTCAGAGTTACTGTAATGAATTTGATGATTTGGTGGGGACTCGGGAGGAAGTGGAACATCTTCTAAATGACCATTGGTGCTAACGTCCATGGGTTCATCAGGTACACAAATATCCTCCACTCGATTATTAGGTTCGCTCTGATTCCCAACCATATCTGTTTGCAAATCCTGTTCCTGAATAGGCGCCACCTTCTCCTCTTCTGTTTCAGTTTTGGCATCATCCATTTGTGTTTCTGTCGTAACTGTATTTGTGTGGTCTCCATTATCAACATTTTCCTCCCCATCGTTATCATCCTCTTGGTCTTTATCTTCTCTATGACGTGATTCTTCTTCAGCAGGAGGGTGTTCATCTTTGCCTTCCCTTTGTCGGAATTTGTAGTCAAAGTTGCGTTTCATTCGATCTTCTATGTGTTGCATTTCTTCTGTTATTTCTTGCTGCTTCTTTTCCAAAATTTCTGTAAATAAAACATATTTTAACTTTTGCTTTCTTTCTAATTTTAAATTTGAAAGAAATTGTAGCCTGATTAAGCCCTGGAACTATAGTAGTCAATCAATGTATCATACATTCAGAACTTTTTACATAAGAGCAAAACAAGTACATTATTATTTATCCCCTTTAAAGACAATATAATAATTTTGACCTGAAGTTCATATACATACTCTCAACTTCAGCTCTACTGTCCTCAAGTAGTTTTTTAGTTTCATTTGTCATTCTCCTAGGTAGATAATGTATATGTGGTTTGGTTTTCGTCAATATAAAATTCGTCCTTGGTTTTTGGGTTTCCTCCCAAGCCGAATACTCCTTCATTCTCAACATTTTCAACTCTATGATTTTAATTTCGGCTTGCTTCTTTTTTCGGCTTAAAAATAGTTCTTGTCGTTCTTTTTTAACCTCTTCCTTTTCCTTAATTTCATGTTCTTCGATTTTCTTCTCCAGCTGGGCCCGTTTTTGCTCCTGAAATATAATTATTGAAAACTATAATAATGATAGCAAAAAATTTTTTACATCATAGTATACACAAAATGGAAAATTACGCACAAATAGACCACATACATTTAAAATGATATTAACCTAAACCAAAAACATATTAAGTAAAAAAAAACCGACAGGATTGAAATTTACCTAACTTTATTATATTCAGTTTCAAGATAGCCTGTTTCATATTTGTTGTCAGATAGGGAGCGGATAAATTAAGATACTTAGCAGGCATATCATTTAGTGGGTAAGCTAGCATGTAGGAGAAGGATGCCACATAAAGTAAAGAACAATGAATAGAAATAGTAAATCTACCATCAATGAAGTATGTTCAGAAAATAACAGGTGAAATGTTACTATACACGGCTCTGTATTCAGCTGTATTCATTGTTTACTTTGTTTGTGGCAGCCGCTAGAGTTATACATGTTTTTAAGAGCTTGACGATTTTCATTTCTCAGTACATCTATTAATGATTATTAATTCGATGTTCATTTTTGTCAGCTTTAGTTTGGAAAGAGAGTAGTTGTTGCAAACATATGCAAATTGAAGTGTTACAGTAGCTGATGTAAAAGAAAAGAAGAGGAAGTGAGAAGTCTACGGTTATTAGAATACAGCCTCTGACATCCAATACAGTGAGAGATGCTACTTGCTGATTGTCTAGGGCTTTGAGTGAATTATCTGTCAATGAATATATATCTACTCCTACTGTTTTCTTGGTTGCGGCTCTCACTGAAAAAATGTACTTTCACATGGGCTAGCTATATAGTTTGCACTATAAAAAAACCTGGACTGATACAAGAAAAGGATAAACACTCACTCTTGGTTTCAACTTGGTTTCCTCTTGTTGAAACTTCTGCAGAGTTCCCAATAACGCACCAAACATTCGCCTATTTCTAGCTTTGAACTTTTCATCTCTATTTTGAGCCTCCAAAGCTTCTTCCCTACTAGGTATTTCTTTAGGGGTGATAATAACTTTACTTATTAAACCTCTGTGGGGCACAACAAGTTCATCATCAACAACTTTCTCTGA
The DNA here is from genome assembly GCA_015342065.1 of Leptinotarsa undecemlineata. NCBI lineage: Eukaryota > Metazoa > Arthropoda > Insecta > Coleoptera > Chrysomelidae > Leptinotarsa > Leptinotarsa undecemlineata. The sequence goes on along the minus strand of WOGP01001665.1, from coordinate 4,371 downwards.
TAACCTTTTAAAAACAGATATGTTATTTCTCCTTTTAGGCACTGGCTCTTCATTTTCATGGGTGAAGTTTCTCATTCGATTTGGACCTTTAACGCCGGTTCGCCCTTTATCGTCTGGAGCAGGACGCTTCAAGGAAATTCTTGGTGGTAACTCTGAGGGGTCTCTGCCAATTAACCTCTTTAAATTCTCGTCAACACCTTTCAAGCTATTTTTCGCTTCCTCCAACTCGTGTTGGAGACTACCGAAAGATTTCATTGTTTTTGTTCCCATTGTACCTTTCAACAATATTTCAATTCAAGTAATTAAATTACTTCTTCACATACGACAGGCACATAACACAAATTGTACCAGATCCCTGCATCTGAATAATAAATGTTTACTTCTATGTTTTATGTGTTATGTTGTCATGTGTCATCTTGATACCTTATCACAGAACACCCTTGTAGTTAAGGTGTTCTATAACCTTATGAAGTGATGCGACCCCATGGTTGCCAACCGCGGTAAAATAATGACATTTGGCAATTGCTAATAAGTTAATAACCTACCTTTCTGACTTCCTTCTGCATTTTCCTTCACAGAAAAATCATCAAATTCTTTGTCCAAGATCCTTTTGGCAAATTGAAATTAAACAATGGTACTTTATTCATTTAAAAATCAACAAAGACGCTTGACTTACCTTGATTTCATTTTTTGCATTTTGAAAAATAATTGATTTGAGGAAACAAACGAGTAAATATGCGAAAACAGGAAAACAGTCAAAATAAGCACGCAATAAGGAAAAAATACAAGAACAAAAATGAAAATGCAGAAGGAACTCAGAAAGGTAGCTAATTTATTTATTAGCAAATGTCATTATTTTACCGCAGTTGGTAACTATGGAATGGCATCACTTAATAAGGTCAATATTCTATGATTTCTTTTTAGCCTCAACCTTTGGGGCTATTGAGACACAGTTCTAATAAAATAATAATAAATGAAGAATCAACTTATAACTAATCAACTGGTCGAAAAAAAAGTATGGATTGCACTCTTATATAAAGGGTACATTGAAAGAACGTCCAGCGAAAAACGATCTGTAATGTTTTAACAATAGTAATAGCATACTAAGTGTGATATCATCATCTCTCTTTCAAACGAAAATGCCTTCTGAGTGAAAATAGTAATGAATATTTTGAAAATGGACCATTTTGGCAACGTAACCTCTTTTTATTTAGTCAAACCTACTGTACTTCCAGTTGGAATCTATTAAACTCTACCAAATAATTTTTAGAACACCACTTATTAACTTTTGATCGATGTTGTCCAATACATTACTTCCAACTGGCTCTTTGCTATTTTTCATTGATAATGTGAGAGAGAGCGTTACATTTTTTGGGGTTTCATAAATTGAAACTCTAGATATTAGGTAATTCCTAAAGATAGATAGATAAACAATTTCAACTGACAATAAATGACCACAAATAGAATACATACCTACTCAGGTGTCGATTGCTATGTTCATTAGCCTCGGGCCAACTTTGCAGTCTCTTAAGTAGTAGTAATTCAACCAATAAGCAATAGGAATAATGATATTTTGAATGAATTCATCCGTAAACTGACTATATTCACGTGAAAATGGTTCAACATGTTACCAGTATTCATTATTGGCAACGCTGATATTTGACATATTATTAAAAGTAGGCTTTATGTCTTCTTTCAATAATACAACCGACATCACCAGTGTTACCAATAATGAAACGCCTAAATCTCAATAAAACGTACAGTGTACAACCATTTTAGGCTTGTTCTTAAATTAACTAATGACCACCAATTGATCTGACGAATCCATCTCGTGGTCAATTCGAAACGTTTGTGGTTGAAGCAATCCATCAGAAATTATCAATTTACAAAATTCACAGGTACTGGTACCAGATACCATATTATTTATTTTATATATACTATGATCCTAGTTGACACAGCTATTTTGGTTTAGTGAAACGCGCATAGAGAGACAACATTTTTAGTGGGTAAAAAATGTTTCGATAGAAAACAGTTATTTGAATTGGCATATTGGCAACATTGCTGGTGAGAAAAGTTATTAATTTTTTATAAAAATATTCCCGTATTGTATTTTCATATCTTGGTAAGTAATAAAATTCGATTGCAAAATTAACTTGTATTTCAATCACGTCTTTGAGTTGAATACGTTAGAGTAAAACAAAAGTCAAATTGATTATGCAACTGGTTGAGGTTACTTTTCCTATTCTAGTTATGGGGGGCCACGGGCACGGTCATCATCATGCTGAACCTTACACCATTCCAGATTATAGGATATACAAAGTGGAAGACGTCCCTGAACTCCTGACAACTCAGAAAGCCTTAGCTTCTCAAGGATTGAAGGACCCCTGGCTTCGAAATGAAGTATGGCGATATAACCCCAAAGAATTCGGCACTGAGAGTTACAGGACGAAGATGGTGTTCTTCAGAGGATTCAAATATGGTTTCGGTGCTTTCTTACTCACTGTTGCTGGGACTGCTCTGTATGACAAAATGTATCCCAGTGACCACGGCCATGGTCATGGGGGGCACCACTGAACATTGATAGCCTCATTTAGGAAATATTAGTTTTTACTGTGTGTCCAACAAGTGGCAATAGTTGTGAACTTGCATTGTTTGAGATATATATAGAATAAAAAATGTAAAAAACATTTCAGAAAAATATTTGTAGACGTTATTTAGGAATAAGAATAATCGCAATTCTGCCACTAAGGATAATATTCATTTCAATATCTTGTTGTAGTATATTCAATTTGATTTTTCAATCCCCATTTTCAGGTTTCAGATATATTTCAGGAATATCAATATTTGTTTCTGCCTGAGAAATAACACAAAGTCGGAATATGTCTAGTTGGTTTAAACAATAATGTATTCACAAATGGAAAGTATACCAACATTTTCATTATCAGAATAATATCCAGAAACTCGGTTAAGTTTCAAATATTAGTATTTTGAAATTTGTAAACAGGGGAAATTTTCGTTCTACTAGTTGTGAAATTCTTTGTAGACTAACATTTTCCATGAAAACCTCCAGAAACTCAAGGATCTCTGCCAATATTTTATTTAATGAAGTATTTGCTCCTCCAAACGAGAATAAGAAGCACTCCAATATATTTTAATGCTATGAGAGGTCAAATAAAATGTTCTTTTAAAGCTTGTGAAATTATCTTTACAAGCCTTCAAGTTACTCTTTAAAATTTGAATTTGTTTCAATGCTCACTTATTACTCATATGAATAAATCTTGGAGCACCCACATCCATCATTCAGTTCGGAATATTTTTTCACACTCAGAAGCTGGCTTAAAATATTGTGCCATACTGTAAAAACTCTACTGTGTTTACGATTAAAAATTAGTCCATGAGGTCAGATTGATATTTTTCAGTAGCTTTTTCGTTCCATAACAAACATTGCTCCGACACATCAGACCTGCAGCACTATTATCGACGCGCGTTTCACCAATAATGCGTCATCAAGAGATGAAATTTACTAATTCCAACTCTACCTATTTATATCTAACAGGGTACACTTTTACTTTTAGTCGTATATCAATGATTTCTTGAGTACAAATTAGCAGAAGATTCGTATAAAAGTAAACAATGGACTGTTTGAAATGGCACCTTTGCCAACAGTCATAGTTCTCTTATCAAATTTTACTCTTTCCAGACATTCGAAAGCATCAAAAGGTCTTTTGTTGTGTACCGATTTCAACAATTTTTTTAAACAAAAATTTTCTATTTTTAACAACAGATACCCGAATTTTAAGTTTATATTTGAAATTCAAAACAAGAAGCTACCATTCTTGAAAGGTCTTCAATTGAAGTTAATTGTAATCAGGGTGTAGTACGTCCATAGGAAGATTATACCAGTACTTTTAAATATATTCCTGAAGTTACGTTCCCCAGAAGTAAAAAAGATATGACATCGAGAAAAGTTTCATTTGGAATATAGTTGAATGCAACGAATATGGTAAACGTAGTAAATAAGATAATTAGGAAGCAACTATAGGAAGTGTCATCTTTTCAGAGAAATACACTGAATAAAATTTCATTGTTCCGTATAAACTAAGATACACGAAGGAATTGCATTGAGTTTTTGAAAAGCTGAACATAGGAGTATTGGTACATAACTGTTGTATAAATGTCACTTTTTCGGGTTTGAAGGCTGTGGATTTTTGTAATGTTTTCCTGACGTTTCGCTAGCTTCTTCCGAGGTTTATACATCCTGAGTATATCTCCGACGACACCAGTCATCGGAGGTAAACTCGGCCGCGAAAGCTTTAACTATTTTGTCATGGGTATATGGTTATGACATAGAACCCAAAGTCCAATGGTCCC
>WOGP01001664.1:2088-18432 GCA_015342065.1 Leptinotarsa undecemlineata | reverse complement strand
AACTGCATCCTTTTAACTACGGGGTTTCGTGCTTACACACAACTGCCTCTAAATGGTTTATACATATATCGAAAAGGTCTTTGCTTATATACCTTTTGTTTTAAGTAACCCCACAAGAAGAAATCTGGTGGGGTTATATCAGGAGATCTAGGCAGCCAAAAGTGTTCCATATTGCAACTGATTACTTTCCCCCTAAATTTCCAAAAGACACTCTTTAACCACCCTTGTAGTATGAATAGGTGCACCATCACACTGATACCACAGAACATTTCTTACTTGAAGGGGCATATTATCTGAAACTTCAGATAGTTCGGTATTCACATAGTGTAGGTAGTCCGCAGAATTTAAATTATGTCTAAAAAAGTATGGTCCTATAATATGATCGCTTAATATGTCACACCATACATTCGTCTTAAACGAATATTGATCTCGACATTCGATTACGAAATGTGGGTTTCTTTTTGTCCACCACCTGCAGTTTTGCGAGCTCACAACGCCATTTGAAGAGAAAGTCGCTTCATCTGTCCATCATTTTCGGCATAATTTTTTCTGGTGTTTTGAATTTTTGCCAAATAAGTTGTATTTAGAGTTGCAATTGGTAATAAAAATGCGTTGAAAAGATAAGTTAGGCATGAATCACTAACTTAGTTGAGGTTTGGCTAAATTTGAGAAATCGGCAATTGTAAAATTTTGGAAAAACTGTGAAAAAACTAAATTTGTACTAGAGAGCTAAAAATTGGTATATGGATGAAAAATGAAAAAACAATCATCTTTTCTCTCTACCGATTTTCGAAAAATCGATCAATAACTGCTTTTCTGAACATTTTTTGAAAAAATGTCAAATTTGTCAGGGAAGAAAAATCACTTGATCGGTCACATGCATATCAAATATATATGCATAAATATCAAAAGTTGCTTGAAGAGATGAATAGAGAAAAACTTGATTTAATGCGGACTTTATGTGTGTCACTGTATATCAAAAGGGCTCCACGAAGATTAAAATTCATAGGCCAATTATTTATACCTCATATCTCATTATTTATGCCAATGGAGATTGGCATAAATATCAATAAAAAACTAAATACCATATTTTTTTTTTGTTAATGAAAATTGCAATTTTTCACCTGCAACAAAATCCTTCTAAATAGTTTTTCTACAGGCGATTGCAAATCAAATGACCTATCGCTTATATTTTTAGGACCTTTATCTTTATTTTTCATGTATTTGAACTTGTTGATAAGACTAAGAGTCGAGGCAACCTTTTCTCTTTTTGATGTTCATAAACGATCTCCCAAAGACAAAGTTGAGTTTCTGAGAGATTTCTACCTGGTCAGCGGTGATACATGAAGACAGTGATAACTACTTTCATTCGAGTGTTTCTCAGGGTCGTAATGAAAACTAATATTGTTTTTATATTATCACAATTACTTTAATCTCCAGATATTTTGTGAGCGTTATCGATTCCTGAGATAGAAGTGCCTCAAATCGTATAACAAACAGTTTGTATAAAAATATTTCAATGATTTTCTAATGTAATGTAGAATGAAAGATTCTGTTAAGAGAAAACTATTTTTTAATATATTTGTAAACAAACAAGAAACGGTGAAAAATACTATTTCTGAATGTTTGATTGTTCCCGCATATAACCCGAGCAAAAAACCGATAGTCGATTTCTCATTTTCATTGAATATGCAATTTTATCACAAAATAACCTCTTACCATTCATGAGATAATCAAAAACAGGTCTCGAATTTGGAATTTTCAAGGAACTAACCAGTATTGCTGGGCATATTTGAGGTATCCAAGTTATGTTGATCACTTTGACTTTGACATATTTGAAGTTTTCTGTCATGAACCTTGCCAAACGTACTTTTTCTGACAAAAAAATGGAAACAACAAACAGAAATAGTGAAACATAAAGTGGTATCGACAGGAGTAAGAGAGATTAATTGTTAGGGAAGAAAGGTTTTGGCTTCCTACTTTTTTATCTCGATACAAAACCTGTGGTATTCCACCAGAAAAAGAAAGAAAGCAATCAGTTTCTAAAAATTAACTCTATTCAAGGCTGTGTAGATGAGGAAAAGAAGTAACTTTCAGACACTATCTAAAAAAATAGTCTCATAAAAACAGCTACTTTCATGTGAACATTGAATTTATTATAACAATAATTATTGTCTTCCTTTTTACATTCCACGTACACTGAAGCACAATTATAATTTGATGAGAAAAAAAAACAAATATAGATGACGGGAAATCTTAAGAGGAAGTTCACTAATTGGTAGTTGTTGTAGCTAGGCTCATATTATTTCTATTCTGCCTACCCAACCAAAGCGTATCATACCTGAGTCTGTCTAATCCTAACCTGAACCTGAACTTTTTGGGTCACTTATTATTCTCTCATTTAACAATCAACTGTTTGACCACACTCAAAGAAACAGAAAAAAATGGAGACAATACAAGGAAGGTAAATAGGAGAGGAGTAAAATTATAGAAAATTGTTCAGTTAATATGCATTGAGTTATGTTTTGAATTTTGTCATATGGTTTGTCATATGGTTTGAATTCAGAAGGTATCGCATTGTATAATTCATACATATCAAACTGGAATCTTTTTTCGGAAAGGGAGATTCTGTGTGCAGGACATGTAAGCAGATTCTTACTCCTGATGTTAAGATTTTGAATATCATTTCTGAGCACTATTTCCTCTTGAAGATAAGATGGGCTTTCAGACAATAGAATTTTGAGGAAGAGACACAAGGTGAGGTACTTGAATATTTCTCTCATTGAAAGTCATTTCAACTCATTCAGTTTGTGAGGAACACGATCATATTTTCTAATGACATGAATGAATCTAATACAGGAGTTCTGCACGCGTTATACTCGACTCAACTCGACGATCTTGAACAATACAAAAACTTTAGATAGAGGATTGTGACAAAATCAAATTTTCACATAAAACTTATATTGGGGCTATGGGTAAATAACATCTATGAAGATATAATATCCTCAGACCTCCACATGCTCTCTGTATATTATATTTGAGGTGTTTCTGAAATCTCGAAGTGTCATCTAAGATCAAAACAAAATTTTTTGCATCATCAGAAATTATAATAACACCATTCTTAACAATTATCTGGAGATTACTTTTTGCGACTGTCTAATTTGATTTATTACTGAATACCAAGGCTATAGATATTTTCGCATTCAACATTAGAGAATTCCGACTAGTAACTTTTGCAATGTTATTATTCACAGCCACTACTACGTCATTCGGACCGTCTATGGAAAACTTGTAGTAAAGTTGAATATTATCAGCATACATGTGTATGTCACAATGATTAACAAACTTTCCAAAGTGGCTTGTGTATATTGGGAAAACGCATTTTTTTGGCAACAGATATTTCATCTCCCAGCTTTATGCTCTATATTTCATTTCCCAGTTTTATGCTCTGCCATCGATCTGTGAGTGAGAAGTAAATAAGAGTAGCAAGTCTACACAAACACCACTTGATTTTACAATAGTAAGTAGTGTATTATGTCGAAGAGTATCGAAGGCTTTGCGATAGTCAAGCATAATCAAGGATGTACATTCTGAATCATCAATTGCCTGAAATATGACATCAGTGACATGAAGAAGGTTCAGTGGTCGAGCTATGCCCTGCTCTACAACCTGATTTAATTTGTGGAAAAATGTGATTATCATCAATGAATTGGCTGAATTGTTTTGCTTCAATTTTTTCGAATAGCTTTGAATAAACCGATAACATACTAATAGGTCCCAATTCTGAGAGATCTTGAAGGGTCATTAGTTTTCTGAATAGTGGTTATACGCGCATTTTTCTAGGAATAAAAAAATTTTTATGACAATATAATGCAGTTCAAAATGTAAACGAGATATGGTAGAATATATGGACAGCAAATGTTTATAAAAGATTATCCAAACCAGGGGAAGTTCACTGAAAAATACTTTCGAAACAAATACTTTTATATGAACACTGAATTATACAAAATACACTTGTCTGTATTGAGTATTCCAAAAGTTCATTATGGAATTGAATCAGATATCTTATACAGAATTGCTACATAATATAGTAAATGAAAGAAGTGAAATTTCACTTATATAAAACACTCTTATTCTCACTGGTAGACATCCGATGTTCCAGCATGTTTCAGCCATATTACTTCTTTAGCATCAACCATAGATGACATAAGATGAAGCACCCAGTTCATTTGAAAAATTATACGTTATATAATAGATGACTTCAAGGAAATTTGTTAAAATTCATATGCATATATTTTCGGGAGATTATAATTTTTGGGAAAGAAGCAGCAGCTGCACTGCTTAGACACTCAAATTTTACAAATGAGAACAGATTATCCTCACAAATGATACTACATTATAAGAAGGTGTTTTCGGTTTTATTCTATTATTCTATCAAATGAATCAAAAGTCTCATCAGTGTGAAATTTGAAACAGGTAGCAAGATTTTACTTATGTTAGTTTTTATCTCATTTTTTTAAATTTTTATATTCATGAATTCACATCGCCTACCTATATACTCTCAGATAGTAATTCAGAGTATTGGTGAGAATTTGTGTTTTCTCACGAGTTCACGTTGATTGTATTATCTGCTGGTTCATTAGTTTGCCAGTGATTTGTTTTTGTTCGAACAGCTACAAAAAATTTGAAATGGGACCACGAAAAGCTGTGTAAGTATTGGAATATCGATAGCATTATGCCTATAATTTCCAAACAGTACCGCAGATGTCTTCGCATAAGCATTTCTTTTGACAACGGTTAACAGCAATAGTGATATTCAGAAGAAGAGGCCTCAGAAAATCACTTGGAACATACACTTTCTAACATAAAAAAGCTGAGATAAATGGTCATTGAATGTAGTCAACCAAGAATTGCAGCCTTCTGCGGCGATTTGAGGTTCGGAAAGCTGAATAATTAAGAAAAAATTTGTTCGTTATCAACATTTATCTTTGAGAATAGAGCCACCTGCACTCAGTCGTTTCATCAATTTTCTATATGGTTGATGAATCAATATAATTTATCTAGGAACACTTCATTCTCATTACGGTAAACATAGATTAAACTTACATTTTCAAGGAAAGGAAACTTCCACATATGTACTTCAGCTTAGGATTGACGATGCTCATTATCTAACAACTTTCGACGTTCTAGAAGCAACTGTATCAATTCCGAGTGAATGATCTATCTTGAACGAGAATGGTGGAGAACAAATGTTCTTCAGAGTAGGATGAGGTATATTTCAGAGATTAACAGGATTAGGTGAAATAGCACAAAGCACATGTAGTTGATGAAGCTTGTCTGATTGATGATACGTGTAGATTCAATCTTGTTGAGTACAATGCCTGTAGGATAATGCATAAGTGTTTCGGAATCGTACACCAAATATAGTATTTGATATGACGTGCAAAACCACGTCACTGATTTTTTCTTAGGTATTCAATTGATTTTAATCTTTATAACAATTGAACTGTTCGATTTGGATGTTTTTTTAATTCTCCCAAAGTAAATATTATACGAGTATACAGGACGTTTCTTTTATCACGTGGTAACATTGCTATATCTAAACCGTAACAGATACGAAGACGATTAAAGGGGGAAAAGGTAACTGTCATTGGGAACATAACAATGGCCAAAGAAATTTTACGGTGACTTCGAATGGAATTGTTATTTCATCGAATATTAAAAAATGGAAAACAAAAATGTTATTGTATTCGCAGTATACTATAACGATGTGATAATGAATATTCGATAAAACGTTTCGTGTCAACATGGCCACCATCAACTTGTTTTTAATACGGTCCTGCCTTTTTTATTACAGATATTGATGAAGCGATAAATTCACAATTCAAGGGTATATCACATTTGATATTGTGAAAGCGTTTCATTTGAAATAATTATCATCATCAGTGACAACAATCAAACAGAATGGATGGTAAATGAATTGAGATGCTAATTAATTATACCAAATTATACAATCATCGAATTTTGACAATAAACTGATATTTTCGTTGCTTGCAGATTTGAGAATTATAAAATTATCACGAATTATAATTGATTAGGTAAAAATAAGCGTTGAAAGGATTACGGCAATACAAAAATTTCCAAAACGAAAAAGTGCGAATTTTCATTGTGTAAGGGTACCTACACTATTGAATTTTAACTTCATTTATGAAGTTAGAGCAAAGTGTGAAATTTAATGTTCGCAGCTATGCAAAAAACTGCTGTGCCACTCACTAACTGTTCTTTCACTTAACCTAAAAAAGTCTGCATGAGTATCAACGTAGCATAACATTAACATACGTATAAGAATAAAGATGAGTGACTGGCGAAGTTGCTAAAAATGTTATGATACAAAACAAAGCCAACTATCATTGGTCATGAATCACTCAAAGACGAAAAACATAATAGAAGAAGATAAAAAAATATAGAAAAGCGAAATGGTGGAAAGTTCTTCATGCTTTTGATTCTCAAAAAGATATAATTCCTATTTTATTTCAACTTAAGAGGATGGTAACTTTCTTTGAAAGCTTAGGAATAGCAAAAATTACTTTTGCTATTTGATAACTAAAAGACTGTTTGAATAGCTGAGTTGTGAAAATAGGAGGTGTCAAAGAGCCTTCGAACCTGATGTTGATATTATGAACATCGGTTCGATGTCATTTTTCTATGTAGGTACGAAGGGACTTCATATGAGAGACAGGCAGAATGTAGTTTCGTCTTATTCTCCATATTTATCCATCCAACTTCCTTGTGGATAGTAATATTTTTATGTGCTGCAAAAAATCTTCTTCAGATTCCATATGTATAAATTGTTTTGGAGTCTTCCATAAAACCTGTATGATTGAGGCAAGAAAATGTCTCAAATTGTTGCGTAATATCTTAGTTATTTGTTGTGACAATCAAAAACATACTGAACAGAGTGAAGAAATCAGCATACTAGAAACAACCATTCAGGATTTGTCAGAGGAAGCAAAATTGAGAACTAAACACATTGAAATCTGAGGAATGAACAAGAAAAATTCACCCAGGAAGCCATTGAAATGGAACAGGAGCTGAATAACTTGGTTGAAAATTAAAATATAATCATTGAAAATATGAAATGCCAACTACAAGACCTACAAAAAAAACTAAGTGATAAGGAACCTGTAACAAAAAGTATTGGTATACAAACATTGAATTCCCTAGCGAATAAATCAGTAATGACGAATGAATCGTTGTTCAGTGGCGTATCCATTAATCACACAGAAATTCAAAGGAAACAGCAAAATGTTCAAAATTTTTTCCATAACGGTCAAGAATGTGGTAAACAAAGTTTAATAAAATCTTGATCAAGCTGGCCACTCTGGCAGGGACATTGCAAAGTTCATTGGAAAACAAAATGAGCCCAACTTCTCCATACAAGCAATCCTCAAACCGAATTGCCCAATAGATGTCCTGATTGAGACAGCGAAACAGAATGCGAAATATTTTTCGAAAAAGGATATAGTGGTCTTATGGACAGATCAAGTGATATCAGATGTAATTAGAACTTTCGTTCCAAATATGCAGCATACAAACTACATCATTATTACACAGCCCTATCGTTTCGACAATGAAAGATTTAACGCTTTCATATACCATAGGAACTTACAGTTGAAATAGGATATGCAGCTTAAAAATTCACCACATACATCGGTTCTTGAATGTAACAGCGTTCTGAGAAAAACAAATTATCGACAGAATGGTCACAGCTTAACGGCAAAAGGGAAATGGTATATCTGTAAGGCCATCTGGGAACATATAATGAGGATGATTATCGTGGAACAAACTATGGCAGATAGTAATAGCAGGTTATCCACTACCAGCCCTTCTTGAGCTGAAGAGATCCAGAGTACTGCTCTTGAAAATAGTACCCCAACAGATAACGTTTTTTTATATCCACGCCTTTAACAAGTGGTTCCAATAATGACTAGCTGAGTGACTCTGAAGGTCATTCTAACAGTGACAAGGCAAGGACCCAAAAACCATGCCTGGCAATGAAAGTGAAATTCAACGGGCTGACTGTCTACCACCAGAATGTACAGTGTATCGGAAACAAAATCTTACAGCTGAATACATTAACAGACTGTGACCTGAAATGTGATATATTGTTTATTTCGGAACATTGGCAAAATAGTGTGCAACTTGACCTGACTAGACTGAAAAATTTCAGTCTATGTTCGTTTTATTGTAGGAGTGTGACGAAAAACGGTGGAGTAGCAATTTACAAGTTTGATGAATGTAAGTTAGATACATCAATTATTGAACTGAGTGAATTCTGTATAGAAGGAGTTCTAGAGTGTTGTGGTATCATGTCAAAAAAGAGCCAGATGGCATTTGTTTGCATCTATAGACCACCATCCAGCAATTTCAATTCATTTCTCTGTAACTTCAACGGTCAACTTACATTATTGGCAGAAAAATATAAGAATGTCATACTGGGGGGATTTTAATATAGATTTCAGTACCGATAGTAGGGATTTAACTATATTTCGCGATCAATTGGCATGTTTCAACTTGAAATATACCATTAATGAACCCACTCGTGTAACAGCTAAAACTAGCACTTGCTTGGATAACTTTATTGTTAAGGAAAACTTTAAATATGACGTATCGGTTCAAGATTTCGGTATCTCCGATCATTATGGCCAATTGATTATAATCGAAATAGAAAACATGCATAAAGAAGTTGATAATTTATCCAGAAGATATAATTGAGTTTTTCAGAAGAAAAAATTCAAACTTTTAGAACTTTATAAAAAAATGAATCGTGGGATGATATTTTCATAGAAACATGCCCAAACAAGGCCTACGAGTGTTTTAATACCACTCTTCAATACTATATTGAATTAGCTTTTCCAGTGATATGAATCAAAAATCCAGGGAGAAAATCTAAAAATATCAACATTCTTTCACCAGAACTCCAACAATTAAAAATCCAAATGACATTTTATTTGGAATGTGCTAAAGTAAATGACATTTTATTCTATAAAAAAGAAGACAGATCAAGACCTACAGTCGCCCCGGAGCGCAAATCAATTGTTGTTGTTGTTGTTTCATAATTTGCATTACTTTTTTATGTGTTTCTTCAATTAAGAATTGATACTTTAAAACAAATTATGACAACTCTTCATATACCAAAATTATATTCAGATCTATTTTCTCGGGTAATATGACAGATTATACACAACATTTGTCATATTTTTTATCTGTCACCGTATATTGGGTAAATGAATGTCATTTCTCTTTTTCAAATCTAAGGTTGGTGTATATTTCTATGTGTACATCAATTCATTATTTGCTTCCATTTTTCAATTTTCAATATTCTGGAAAAAATTAAATGAAATTTTCTTATATAGCCATTTATAAACTTTTGACCTCCAAACCAAATTAAGAACTAATAATTATATAATTAGTCAAATAAACTTATCCTATCTTCTTTTTTCTTCGAAACTTCGAAGTTTCGGGCAAAGTATCCATCTCTTCATGTGGACGATATAAACATATTTTTGAAAAGTATTTGATGAATCGATTACTTTTCTCCTTTCTTTGGACGTTTCTCATATTTTTTATATAATGAGGGAGAAGGAGAAAGTCAAAAAATTTCTTAAACGGAAACTTATCTTTCCTGAAAATATTCCCTTTCAAATTTGTTGGTTATCATTAAAAATGTTTTTATAAGAAGAAAAATCCATGGGGTTGGTGAACCAGAGACCTCCGCTTCGTCGTAAATAAGGCAATGAGCTCGAGACAAGAAATGCTCTTCATCTTCTTCATTGGAAAGAGATAGGCGCGGGTAGTCAGTAAACAACAGGCGGTCTTGAACGTGGGGGTATGCAATAGGTACTCGCACCTCTTCGGGCTACCACACTCTAACTTCATACTTGGGGATGGGTTTTCTTAGAACGGGTGATGAATGTGAAGACCAAAGCAACTCGTCATTCTTTTGGTCAGTTAAATGAAATAATTGTATCAGACAAAGTGGCAGTTATAGTGGAAGTAACTAGTAGTGTGCATATTTGAAGTGCGGGCACCCTCAAAGGCCAAAAAAACCAATAGAACGAAATAAAGCCGCTGCCAAGTAGTCCACGTGGACTGAAGAATTGGCGATTCGTATTGGATGATTTTTACCAACCGAGTTTCATGATTGGCTGTCATATTACGGTGACGAATAAAATGCGAGCCGTCGTGTTGTCAATGTTCAGTTCAGGAACTGATCGCAATTTGAGTGTTGAAACTCAATATTGGTGCAGTTATAATCACTTGAAATATTTGTTATCTCTTTGAAATGTAGTATCCTTGGACAAGAACTCATAGTAATAACGAGTATGATAACAACACAGACTTTTCCTGTATAGTGATTCCAATAGCGATGGTGAACAATGCGAAAAAGAGATACCAGTGAATAAGATTCGAATTCATTTGAATATTGAAACACGGAGAGTATGTTTCATCATATATAACAATGTATATCTCAAGTTTGGTTTTGAAGGAAACAAGCTATTACAAGCAACATCAGATTTGACCGAATTTACTTTCTCAACTGTACGTAAAATAGTCAAAAACCAAACGCCATGTGATACGAGATTACCAAAACCTATAGAGAGGTTCGCGATATTACCCATACATATAAATACTTTCCAAATCTAAAAACATACTTACCCAACCTTAATAATTGTGATAATGCTGCATTTAATGAGGAAATGTTAAACTACATGGGTTCACTGAAAGGAGAATTACTTGAAAGAAGTCATGCTTTTGATAAACATGGTCACATGTTTTCCTTCTCGATAAAACCCGACTTAACGGATTTTACTAGCATTCCTTTTAATTCCTTCTTTCCTTTTAATGATTATCTTTTGGCATGGATGGAAATTCAAGATATCGAGCTTCAGCATATTGAATTTAGGAACTAGTAGTCATGAAAGACAAAATTTGTGGAACTATGTAGAGTTTTAGAAAGTCATCTTCAGGATAAGTCAAACGGAACACTGAATTGTTGGGCTAGTTTGCCAGATACATTTATTTGTTTAAAAAAAGTGGCATTTGCAATAATTTTAGCATCCGGATCGTCCTGTGTGGGCGAATTATTTCCCATAGAAAAATAATTTTGAATCCATATCGAAGCCGGCTAACAACAAAAATTCAAAGGCGTGTGTTATATTAAAAGTAACTAGACATGAACCAGAAATACAAAATTTTTTCCGGGGCAATGACAAGGATCACACTGAAAATGTTTCATGTGCTAGGTTTCCTTTTTGATTAAAATTTTTTGAAATATTGTTGATCATTTTTTTATGTTTATGTTATTAGTTAACTTCCTCATTACTTTAAACAATTTTTGTATAAAAATCTACAGTTTTTATTGTGGTACTCTGACTTTGTCCAAAATTGAACATGGGCACCTCTTTGTTAAAAGGTTGCCGACCCCAGACGTTTTGGTTGCATAATAGCAACGAAGAACATACCAAGAAAGGTAGCCATTTCTTTCGATCGTTCAAATTGAAAATCACCGTTGATGATGACCCAGTCTCAACCAAGGTCCTCAATTCCTCGTCCTGGCCTCGTCGAGGCCAAAATCTCCGGAACGAAATTTTGCAAACCAACGTCAAACAGTGCGTTTATTGCCAAATGCTTGGTTAATTTTTCAGGCATAGCTGAATTTGTTATTACAATGACTAAAAAATCAATGAAAAAACGTGAGGTCCGTATTATAAAAGATAAAACTGATGTTGAAATCTGATGAACGAAACGTCGCATTGCGAATTTGTTTGTATCAGATTATAATAGTATTGAAAGCTCTTCTGCTCTTTTAATAGAAGAATAGAATGGAGCCAAGAATTGAAATTCACAATTCTAGTTTTTGGGAATATTTACAAAAAAACACACCAATATTCTCAATCTGAAAGGAGATTGTTTTAGTTTTCCAAAATAGGAAACTTTTGTCCAATTGAACCTAGTTTGTAGGCCTTACCGAATTCGAGATAGCAATAGTGGCAGCTATAAAAAACTTGTATATTTTCAATAAAAATTTCTCATCCTACAAAGCAAAATTAAAAGTGTACATGAGATTGCACTTCATGAAAATAAATCCATACAATTGCTCGTCCTTTGTTTCGCTTTTAATACATTCAAAATGCAAAACAGAATCTCCCAGTTATCTCTTGCTTGTAGTATAAGAAGCTTTCGGTAAGCAGATTAGTTTACGAGTCAAGAGGCTGCCTTGAAGAGGATCAGAAAAACTTTATACGCCATTAAATGCGCAACAATGCACCTTTAATGACGAAGACTGGGCTTTTCAGTAAATGTACGACGTGGAACTAGCAAAATATATCATCATTAAATCAAGGAATCGTTCAATTCATATAAGTGGGGAACAGTTTCTCTTCCAAACCGAAAATTCAATACTCGGTTGAGAAAACAACAACAACAATCAACCATGAGAAGCTTAAGAGATAATATAGTCATTAAGCGTTTCCAATCTCAAATTTAAATAAACCAAAGTGTGTGTCAGATATCGTCGAAATTTTTCATTCGTTCGAAAAATCTATTGATGTCATTATGTGTGGAATATAATATCGTTCAACCCGTGGGTTGGGCTACCTATCGGGCGCGTCCTCAGGTGGCGGATAGGGAAATGGTCAGAGGACAGGAGGCCCTGTCCGGGAAGCCAATGTTGCCTTCGATCAGCCTACCCAAGCTAAGGTGAGTGCTTCCATCAATCTAAGGCGGTGGCTAGGGATGAACAGAAATGTCCACCCCAATCTACCGCTTGGAATAAGGCTGGACATAGCAGATCACCTTCAACAGCAAGGGTACTTTCTGCGACGATCGCCAAGAGCTCCGCCTTGAATGAAGGCAAAGAACCGGCTGCCTTTGCAGGAAAGCTCACTCATTTGGTCACCTCCACGGAGGGAACCCCAAAAAAGTTAAAGAAGCCGCGCCACGACAGTAATATTGCTGCACTTTCCAAAACCTTCGCGGAGGCCACCGTGACACACCTCAAGGTTACCAAAGAGAGAGTGTGTTCAGCGAGTCTTGGCCTTCACCTGATGTTATAAAGGAGATGTCTCCTAATGACCTGTTCACCTTCTTGGAAAAGACACGTTGGACGATAACCTAAGACGGTAACTCCTCGAAAGAATGTACACTGGTTCACATGTGACCTAAGTGCTGTGAGTCCACAGTCACCCTTCCTACTCAACAGATACCAGATACCAGAACATCATTCACATGTCCGTAACAACTTCTCTGGGTGAAGCGCATCTGAAACATCCAATTTTCCAAGACTCTGGCGCATAAATCAAGCTAAATTTGACCGATGGGTTGGGTTATGTGGGCTTTGAGGACCACTGTGGTATGTGGCTTTTTCTCATATACCTGAGACTGAAGAAAACGACACACGAAAAAGTCTAACAGGGTCAAATCGCATGATCTCGGTGGCCAGTTCACATCAACTCCACGTGAAATGACCATGCTCTCAAATCGCTCGTGCAGAATATTCAATGTGGCATGAGCTGTGTGGGACGCAGCTCCATACTGTTGAATCCACATGTTGTTGGAGTGCCGTTGGTGACCTATAGTGCTCGCCATTGACAGTTTAACACTTGTTTTTGTTCACGTACTCCTTGGCTCGCACAAGTTTCGACTTCTGAGGGTTGTCGTTTATAGGGGTGCGACAGCTGGTTAACGGAAAAAAAGATGTTTTTATTCATCCATAAAGGGGCCTCATCGCTGAAGATGATTTTTCGATAAATTTTAGGGTCTGTTGCTAACTGATTTAGAGCCCATTCAGTAAATACCTGAATTCACCTTCAGTTCTAGGGTCAGTTGAATTTTGTACACGCAAAGGCCAAAGTGACGATGCAAAATACACCAAGTTGTGGTCTACGAAAAGCCGAGTTCTTGTGATCGACGTGAAATCGACTGCCTCAGATTATCCTGCACACTCTCACAGACAGCGGCGATGTTTTTGGCAGATCTTGCATTTCGTCGATGTACGGGTGTTGGTTGATCAGTTACTGAGCTACATTGCGAATAGTCCTCTTGGTATCAAGATGATGGCGACCGTAAAAAGGACGCAGGGCGCGATACGTTACCCGAACAGGATACCCATTTTAAAGCAATTAAATTATTTTCAAGTGTTGTTGAATGTTTCATGCGTTCATGGTGATTTGGAAAGACAATAGTGAACATCATTATCACTTGTCAAAGTTCGAAAGTTGAAAGATACGTCAGAAGAAATATATTCTGAAGGAGATTAATTAAAACAGAAACGTGTAGGAATGTGGGAAAAATACAGATTCAAAAAAGTGATAATGAGATTATTAGTAAATTTTCCTAAAATACCTAACTATTTTTGAGACCGATAACCACTCTACAATACTATTTTGGACATTGCTAACTCATTTATTATTGGAGAAATGAGTTCCGTTGAGTTAAAAAACCAGTAGTACTTTTTCCGTTGATCAACGTGATGCTAAAGAAAATAATTAAACATTGCAATTTCGAACAATTTTAGAAAAAGCATTTCTTCAAATGAGACGCCCTGTATGTTCCTACCTTATTCAACTGTCAACTCTTTTCTGGAATCAAAAGGTTGTTATAACTTTCATTCTGAAACTGAAAAAACCGAAGCAACGTGCCTTTGTCACTTTTCGTCGAGTTTAAAATTTCAAATTAAAATGAAATTATACATAGCAACATTTGCTAAACAATTTGCAACAAAAAGTATGTGACCACCGTAATTTGTTTGTAACTCATCACTCTCAAGTCGTAGATTGGCTTTTGGTTTATTCTTTATTGAAACTGTTTCTCCTCTTTCAGGAAAATGTGATAAATTTGAAGCATATATAGTATTTTTGAACATTTCCAGAAAGAATGATTCCAGATCGAATATATTTTCTAATATTGTAGAGAAAATTCAGGGCGAATGATGAGGTTTTTGCCAAGATTAACAGAAAGAAAACATTTTCACTGGACTAAAAAATAGAAAGAATGTTAGCAAATTATGGATATTCTATTCGAAACTAAGGTCTCTGCCCACTATATTCTACCAAACCATGACCGTAAACGTACCGGCACATGCTAAAAAATATTTTTTATACGATTTACATGAACCAACGCCCACTAGACCATTCCGTCACCGGTTCGGCACCGGCCGGTGCTGATACGCAACGTGCATGGCACGTGGCGTTGCTAAACCTTAGGTCTCCAGCAGCAAAACGGTGTATAAATGAGTTGTAAATCATTTTCAATTTTAATCAGCAATACATTTTATAGAAATATAGATAATCTCATAGCCATATTTGTTCTTCGTTTACTCTACACTGACGAGTAAGCCGGAAACACATACAATAACCCACATTACCTATAGTTGTCAAAATGGTATCTAACAGTCATCATACCCGTATAACACGGTCATTATACGTGTTGCTGACGGTCTTAGAACACGGTTGATCCATTACAGTGGGCAAGGTAGACCGTGTCGTATTATTTTCTGTGTCTGATACGTTCCTAGCACGGCCATGGTTGGTACGGTATAGTGGGCAGATACCTCTATTCAGAACTTTATGCCAAGTGTCTTTTATCTGGTTACCAAGAAAAATGAATGACTTCTTCGATGGTTTGTGACTGATAAAAAGGCTAAACAGCATTTCAAAGAGCAATTATATGAAGCCACGAACCTAATCCCAACAATCGAGGCATGTATAACTAGAAGAATTATCATTACTGGAGTAATGAGAACCTGATGGAAAATATTCGATGTAATCCACAGTTACGTTTCAACACAATGTATGGTTTTATTGAACCAAGAATCAGTAGGCCAGTTTTTCCGGATGGTGCTTCTATAGTTGAGAGTTGTTTGGAGTTTTTCAGAATCATATTTGAAGAGTTCTTTGAACTTTGGCTGATCGCCAAAGAATGTTGTTTCAACAATGCGGTTCGCCTCCGCGCAATACTCGTTATTAATTTTTCAGTTGACCTCTTTCATGATCATCTCACTGCTATCAGAGGGTAGCTTGTTGGCCTCCCCGTTGTCCGGACATCATACCCATGGATTTTTATTTCCCGGGATTCGGTAATTATTAGTACTTACTTGAATATTCTTGGCACATCGACTTCAATGAAATTAGGTTTTTCTGTTGTTCTTCAATTCATTTACTGAAAACTTTTGTGAAGTCTAACTGATGGAACAAGTTCATTTGTAAAACTCCTTTCTTTCAACTCTTTGTAAACTTTATCATTGTTGGTAAAAAATTTTGGGTTTAATGAATTGAATAAATA